>LBNU01013573.1:292606-316786 GCA_014162995.1 Artemisia annua
TTAAATGGATTGTCCCGGAATTGTTTTCCGTTATCCGAGATGATTTCTCCTGGTAAACCAAATCGACACACGATATTGTCCCATACGAATCTCTTGACTTGGTTGTCAGTTATTGTGGCTACAGCTTTTGCTTCAATCCACTTTGTGAAATAGTCGACAGCCACAATTAGAAATTTTAACCCCCCTGCTGCGGCAGGAAAGGGTCCAGCAATGTCGATGCCCCACTTGTAGAACGGCCATGGCGCGGTGATTGGTGAGAGTTCTTGTTGTGGCCGCCGCGGGATTGGTCTGTGAACCTGGCAGTCGTGGCATTTTTTTATCAGTTCCCGTGCATCATGGTGCATTGTTGGCCAGTAGTATCCTGATCGGAGTGCCCGCGCGACCATGGACTGTGGTCCGGAATGCATGCTGCATGATCCCTCGTGTATCTCCCGGAGCACGTAATTTGCCTGGAGTGGGCCTACACACCGTAGCCATGGCTGGAGGAAAGATCTCCGATATAGTACGCCATCTCTGAGTTCAAACCTTTGCGCGGTACGTCTTATCCTTCGGGCTTCATTCTGGTCTTGTGGGAGATTCCCCTTGCTTATGAACTCTATGATGGGGGTCATCCACGTTGGTTCTTCCTCCTCTATCACCGTTGACACTTCCATCTCTGAGATGGACTTATCCTTCAGGATCTCAACCAAAACTTGTTTTGACAGATGTGCGAAGCTGGTGGATGCTATCTTGCTCAGTGCATCTGCTTTCTTGTTTTCTCCACGAGGGACTTGTTTGATCGTGAATCTGTCAAAGTTTTGGATTAATGANTTCATATGTAATTCGATTTTGAATGTAGAAAATAGTATATAAAGAGTTCAAACCATTGTGTAAAAAAATTGTAAATAACTTCATAGTGGGTTGGGCCTTGAGCAAGAGAATGGAGACAACAAAATAATTTAACATCAGAATGGGCTAATAGGGAAAACATTAAATCCATTGACTATTTGACTTATATGACTTGTCATTATTTGATTGATGTATTTAGCTATAGGTTCTCTTTTTTATTTTTTATTAACCAATCAAATAATGTCAAGTTATTTTGTAGATGTACTTGTGAAAGTTTTTTATGAGTCTATCATTGTTCTATCATCTTCTTCAATACAACTGTTGACACTAACTCAGATTCTCAGGAGTGGTTCTTCCATTTTCTTTTATAACTGAAGAATGGTAGGTTAGATTTAGCCAGGTATGCACTCATAATTTTTTTTTACATTATAAAGGGTGTGCACTCTTAAATTTTTAGTACATTTTGTTGTAGCTTTTGAAAATAAACAATATTTTTTACACTACGATGAATTCCACGTGCATACCGTGTATGTATGAACTGAATCCACCCCTGGTTCCTGGTTTTCAATAAAACTGGGCAGGTGCCACATTTAAGAGTTAAAAACTTGATACTTATTTAAATAAGGGATTGTCTAACCAATGCCCTAAGGGCATTGGTTAAGAAGGCATGGACCTTCACAAAATAACTCAGGGACCCACACACAAAGTACACTTTTTAAATTAAAATACGTTTTTTTAGTCTTTTTTTGTGGGTCCATACCCTTCTTAACCAATGCCCTTAGGGCATTGGTTAGACAATCCCTTTAAATAAGGTTGGTGAGTGGTGACTATGGCCATAGTCCTATTTTTCAAATGCAGCATATTATGGGCATTTTCATTGCATTAAACTAAACTGATTTGAGTATAATAATACATCACATCACGGCTACACTTACTACATAAAATTTCTACAATTCATTAAACTTCACAATGTTAAATTGTCCTTTAAATGGTTATTGATACGTATGGTATGGATCCGGGTCATGCGCCCATCCAATACGCAAGCCCATCACAAAAGGGCCATTACAACGATATTTGCAGCCCACGAGGCCCGCGAATACATAATTATACTTAAAGCCCACCACGAGTGGACTATTTAGTTAACGCCTAGGCCCATGCAGGCCCAAGCCCGGATATGGGCACTTATCCGGTACGCGATATCTTCTATTATTATTGATAGATATCGAATACCGAAGATTGGGGAACAACGAATAACCATTTAAAGGACAATTTAACATTGTGAAGTTTAATGAATTGTAGAAATTTTATGTAGTAAGTGTAGCCGTGATGTGATGTATTATTATACTCAAATCAGTTTAGTTTAATGCAATGAAAATGCCCATAATATGCTGCATTTGAAAAATAGGACTATGGCCATAGTCACCACTCACCAACCTTATTTAAAGGGATTGTCTAACCAATGCCCTAAGGGCATTGGTTAAGAAGGGTATGGACCCACAAAAAAAGACTAAAAAAACGTATTTTAATTTAAAAAGTGTACTTTGTGTGTGGGTCCCTGAGTTATTTTGTGAAGGTCCATGCCTTCTTAACCAATGCCCTTAGGGCATTGGTTAGACAATCCCTTATTTAAATAAGTATCAAGTTTTTAACTCTTAAATGTGGCACCTGCCCAGTTTTATTGAAAACCAGGAACCAGGGGTGGATTCAGTTCATACATACACGGTATGCACGTGGAATTCATCGTAGTGTAAAAAATATTGTTTATTTTCAAAAGCTACAACAAAATGTACTAAAAATTTAAGAGTGCACACCCTTTATAATGTAAAAAAAAATTATGAGTGCATACCTGGCTAAATCTAACCTACCATTCTTCAGTTATAAAAGAAAATGGAAGAACCACTCCTGAGAATCTGAGTTAGTGTCAACAGTTGTATTGAAGAAGATGATAGAACAATGATAGACTCATAAAAAACTTTCACAAGTACATCTACAAAATAACTTGACATTATTTGATTGGTTAATAAAAAATAAAAAAGAGAACCTATAGCTAAATACATCAATCAAATAATGACAAGTCATATAAGTCAAATAGTCAATGGATTTAATGTTTTCCCTATTAGCCCATTCTGATGTTAAATTATTTTGTTGTCTCCATTCTCTTGCTCAAGGCCCAACCCACTATGAAGTTATTTACAATTTTTTTACACAATGGTTTGAACTCTTTATATACTATTTTCTACATTCAAAATCGAATTACATATGAAACAAAATTTACATTTTTTTTTTTTTTTTAATTACGTTTACATTGGATTTCTGATAGGTTAAAGGATTGTATAATGTATACCATGCTAGTAGTTTTTGATATATCTATAGTCTTTTCATGCCTTAGCTATCATGGTGATTAAAGCTAAATAATTTAGCATTTTATTATTACTTTTTATCTCATTCGATTAATCAGAAAATCAAACCAATTTAAGATATAATGCTCTAATCAAAGGAACTAATTCAATCTCTAATAACTCAAATTTGATTAACCAATTCAACTTCAATAACTCGGATACAAAAAGCAAAACAACCGCGCCTAATCTAAATCCCAAAAAAAAAAACCAACCCGAAAGAATCCAACCTGAAAAACCGAATTTATTAATAACTCTACTAAAATAGTGCATACACTGCTCGAGAATCTTGGGTCCGCCACTGCCAGGAACCATAGCAATTAGCAAGTATGGCAACAAATTGAAACAAGATTTTGGTTCCCACATGTAGTCACACTTTAAGGGCATGAAGGATTCCAAGTTTAACCACCATAACAAGCTAGAACTCGAACTAAACATTTAAAGTTGGTATGATTTTTTCTATCAAAGTCAAAATCATCCTTAGTGTCTTAAATAGCTATTTGATTAGATACCGCCTGCTACATATGCTTGCAGAATGTAGATATGAAAATATGATGGTACGTTACAAGATTAGCCAATGAGAAGTAACTGTTAAAGACAGGTTGACGAATTGAGATATGGAACATTTTAATCTGCTCCCATAATTAAATGTTAATTTATATGCTCAACTGCAACTACTACAGATTGGTGGATCGGTCCAGGCCTATCAGGGACGACAAGTTACTACGGACAGCCATTTCTGTATCACCGAAGATGATCACCATGGTTATACCCTGTGCAGTCAGTCATCTAGTTTAATTGGACACCAGACTCGCACAAACGTATAGGCGCTTGTAACATAATGTAGCATAACTTACTTATACTCCGATCCGTGTATATGCATACTGACACTTAACATATTTTTACCATGTGTAGTATGGCAAACTTTTGATACAGTCACTGTTTACTAATTATCGTAACAGTTCTCTTTTTAGTTGTTTTTCAGAAAAATAAAGAGCTTCATTTTTGTATTTGTGTAAAAATAAAAAACTAAACAGGGAATGGTGCTTCGCACAACTAAAAGGTTTGTATATACGATCTTCGTTCTTTCTTACAATTTACAAAAGGGGTGCAACGCAGAATTTATTAACGAACCTCACATTGCTTATATAAGCGTAAAATAGAAATCAATATCTATGTTTTACGGGTTTGAGCAACCAAGTTACGATTTTTGTCTAGTGACCATAACCGAAAAACACCCATATATCGCTCCGTCAGGATATTTTTGTTGTTGACCACAATCGAAAAACACAGATCGTGTCTAGAGTCTGCAAGATTCCCTCCTAATGACTTGATCGGCATTTTTCTTCTTTACGATTATCCAGTCTATCACTAATGGAAACCGAGACAAAACGCATATCTCATGTATATATGTACTTTTTTGAACAACCATGAACCATATTAATAGTAAAAAGCCTTCATATAGAAGGGGAAATACAAGAAAGCAGAAGGTCTCCAAGAAGGATGCCGTTGCTAAAAGAGCACGCCAAAACATACTAATCTGCAGAAGGTCTCCACAAGACAGCTCCCGCCAACAAGACAGCTAGCTACAAATGTTGATCCAATATGGCAATGTGCCCTGTTCGCAAGAGATTATAACCCCATCGGTGATTCATAAGAGAGCAAGAGCTTTCGTCTTTACCATTATGTCTTCTAGAAGAATAGATTTAACCGAATCAGGATCTGCATAAACTAGACGATTGCGCCAACACCAAAGTTCTCTCGTGTATATATGTACTACTTGTTAAGAAGTCCATCAGGCTACTTAGAAACAAGAAATGATTAAACTGAACGCTAAATTATCGAGGAAATGGTATGTAATGTGTAGAGCCGATGATGATTAATTTCACTTTTTTACACCGAAATTTGAATTCCCTCGCCAACGGCAATAATACAAAGACTACATATCTCAAGAGGGAGTGAGGGAATGAGCTATATTATCCGTATGCTTCATGATTCAAAGCTCTTACCCAGAAATCTACATTTTTTATCTTTTCTGTTTTTACATACCGTATACCACCAATACAAATACACCTTCAAACACACACGCACACACTAAACTAAATCCAAGCAACTTCTGGTGTACTACTACTAGTCCTAGCTCGAGCCTCTGCCAACGAAACCGCCATGGCTAACATCATCTGCTCTTCAAAGCTTTCAGGAACTATATTCTCATCTTGTTGCACGTACTGTCCTCCTCTGTGGACATCTTCATAATGATCATACCCATAACCAGTTTCAGGTTCAACTACATTTTCACCCCATGATTCATGTTCTTGTCTGCTTATTTGTAGATGGTTATTAAGTGACAACCCTGTTGAGCTATGGTCGGGATGTATGTTGTATGTTGAGGTATTAACGCCATAGTTGTTGTAATTAGTTGATGATTCTGCTCCCGTTTGTTGGCGTTCGGCTAGTGCGGCTATAGCGCATGCTAGACCTCCAGAAGGTGATGAGGATGAAGATGCTGATGCCATTTCAGATTGCGGAGCCATGGATGCTAATACACGAACTTCTGTTGCATATTTTGCTAGTTGCGCAGCGTCGCCATAGTTTGGGTTATGGTGTTGGTGCTTGTTATCCTCCTACGTAATCACCAGCAGCCATAAGAAAAAAAACGGATATATAGAGGTGACAATGTTGATACATTTGCATTTTTTTCTACCTGGCCAAAGGGGTAAGCGTGAAATAAACATAGTTTTACAAGAAGTCGTGATTCGGTCAAAGTACAGTTGCATAAAATCCCTAACTTCTTATAGAAAAGTGACTTCGGACAAAAAGTGCTACATGACACCTGTCCATACAAAAAATTACCCGGACCCATTTTTACCCAATACCCACTAGTCAGACGTGGCTAATTTGTCACGTCCAGATAGATACTCCGTATAAGATATATACAAGTCTCAATATGTTATGTTGCAATTGTATATAGCCATAAACTCTTGCAAGTACCTGATAGGACAACCAGATGGCTTCCATAAGCATTATGTTCTCAGGATCAAGGTCAAATTCATCATCTCTGCATTCACATCACAGACCCCATTAAACATCATCAACGTTTGATCGCATAAACTCTAGTGGTTAAGCTAGATGGCATTTTCAATGGTGGGATTAATTTTCAATTTTACTTTGGCCTTCAATAATGCAAAAACATGGTAATGCAATAAATTATTGTCAAGATCACATAATGCCATGTTCGACAATAAACAAAATGACAATTTGATATATATGGTTCAACATGCTACACAGCTTCTAGCTTTTGGTCATTATGGTCACATTCTAAATTGGGTACTTTTACCCCCAAAAAAAACACATTTTACGACAAAAAATTGGTCTAATTTTGTAGTTTTAAAGTGAAAATATCAGCGAACTATGAATTTATGTACAAGAGATAATTCTGCTCAACTTGAGACAAAACCATGGTAAGATTTCACCAAACACTAGAGGTGGAAAACTGGACAATTCAGGCAGTTGGGTTAACTGCTGGTCATTATGCATAGGTCCGCTTCGCGTAATGACTTCTTTCAATTTTTTTCACCATGTGTTTGTATAAATGCATAACATGTTTCTTTTTTTCGATATCCTTACAATCCTAACCAAGTTTAAGTAATAACACAATTTTGGAGGTTTTTCAATACTTAGGGTGACTTTCAAGTTGTTGATAAATTCAGCCCATTTCCATTTTGGCTAAGTACTATTGGCTAGTTAAAGAGTAGAGACATAGTATACCCAAAATTGACAATTCACCCAATGAACCGGACTGAATTTCAATCTATACTTGATACAAATGATTACCACAACTGGCTATGATACCTCCTAGTGACACCATGAAACATCGTTACCTAGTTGTTTACATCATGACTCCATGAGCCATCCTTTCTAAACTGGTATGAATTTATTTGCTTTTCAGAAAATGTTACTGACAATATTACCCTTTAATATGTATAATTATTTGGATTTAACAAACTGTAATCAAAGTCTGTGCTGGACAATAATCATGGAGAAGGAGGGATATAATAGCTCGAATAGCTTCTAAAATGCAAAAATCATTCTTTGACGCAAAACGGTACGAAAAGAAAAAAAATCACGCACCTGTTCTCCCTAGAGCGCAGAGAATGTCGAATTTCTGTGCCACTTGGCTGTGGAGCAGACACAATTTCCTCACTTTCAGAAGAAGATGCTGCTGCATATGAAAATTTTATTTTACGAATTTGATCAACATAAAGGTAAACCATATTAAGCATGTTGTAAATACAGTTCTTTAAAGTTCAAGAAAGACATGCGCAAATACCCAATAAATCCACACTACTTTAAAATTTAGATTGAATAATTTTTGGCAACAAAGGAACAATAAACTGGAACAAACCAAAAGGAATATAACAGATATATTTTGCATTCATTTATATGGGTGATTATACAATTATTGTGTTGGCATTGTATATGATTATTGTGTTGTCAAGTGACTCAAGTAGCAGATAAAAACAGTTCATAGTGTATGGGATCAAATAATTAATTTCGGGGACAATCAGTTTAGGAACAGCTGCAACAAAACTGATTTCCACTACCTGATTATTCTACTCCTACTTTATCAAATAATAAGGAGTTTATATTACAGATATTCAAATTATCAAACCTTGCTAAACACTCAAACCACTCATGATCACAACTTCGATCAGCAGCACAGCCAAACACTATCTCATGCAATCGGTTTTGTTTAGATTCTAATTTTACCAGATCGGATATGACAATCAAAATACGATGCCAAACACATGCTTATATTAGCTCCCATTCTTATATATGCTATTATTACTTAATTTCGTGTCCCAGCCTAACCAATTGCGCCACTTACAGACACATACCTGCTCTGGAGAAATATTCAGTCTCGTTTGGTTCAATTATGCCGCTTGAAGAGCTCATCTCTTGCCTTTTTATCATTCTTTCCTCTTCATCTAGAATTTCTTGTTGTCTCATTCTTATTTTTGCTTCTATCACCCTTTGTTCTTCCTGTAACAAAATAATGATATTATGAGTTAAAACAAAATAATACAGTAATAAAATACAGCGCCACAACAAGTAAAGATTAAGCATGTTGCACTAGTTTAGGGCCTACAATTTGCTCCTGCCCCTTTTCCTCTTTACTCTTCACGCCTCTATACTCCACGGCGTAATTCAACGTTTTACAAAACGGACATCTTAGTATTGTTAAGAACTACTACGTATAACACAAAAGCACAGAATATTAACACTGCGCAAAATAATTAAATAATACACAAGCAAGGATACTGCGTAGGCCGTGTAGAATTCGGTGTCTTCATTTGGAGAAAACACTCTGAATGAAAAACAAAAAATGTTAATACACAATCCTATTGTTTTATAAAAGCCTAACTTTAACAACAAGGAAGGTAAAGATATTTACCAGTGCAAATGCCTTTTGTGCAACATCTTGATCTATTCAAACTTGGATAATACTGAAAAATGTTCAAAGATGGAAAAAAAAAATGCATCAATAATCTGCAAAATTAGGAGTATCTATGGTCGCCTATTAAAACTACCTATGCTTTTCGAAAGAAGCCAAAACAGAGAAATAACAAAACGCAATGCAAAAGATAGTGATTAGATATGCTTCAGTTTAAACAAACCGCAATCAGATAAGCGGTTGGTTATATTTTTGACAATTCTGTTTACTTATAGATTTAAGAGGTACGATAACTAAACCCACATAAAGCAGTTTTATAAGGCAACTTCTTATTTCAACCTCAAATCAGTATAGATAATCATAAGCCGTGCGATCTTACCCAAGCATTCAAAACTATCTAGAACTAACAAACCAAAAACACGATAACCGAAATTATCTTACTAAAATTAGAAACAGCATACCAAGAAACAAATTGGACATTCTTCAAGATCACAACTACAATCATCATCACCGGGATAACACGGAGCTAGTTTCGCATCAAGTATAAGCTTCCTAAGCTTCTTATGATCAACATCTTTATGTTGATACAACCCTTGTGGCTTTGTATACTTTTCATCAACTATTTGTCTCCTTCTACCCAATTTATTCCCCATTTTTACCCAAAAACCAATCCTTTAAAAAAAAATACAAAATTACAACCAAAACCCTAGTCCCTAAATTTCCAATTTCATCATATACAATCAAATTACACAAAAAGACATCACAAGAACATCAAGCAGCCAAAAGGGTATCCAAAACATCCTGCAAAATGAAACAAAAACCATAAAAATTGCTTCTTTTTGTATAAAAATTGGGTAATGTGAAAAACAAAGAAATGAAGAAAACCTTTGGATTGAAGATTGAAATTGGAAAGTGTGTGTGTTGGTTAAGAAGAGGGGTTTAATGGGTATGGAGATCGAGAGATTTGTTGAGGAGAAGAGGGGACATAATCAGAACTTTCTGTGATTATATATTTGTGTGTGAAAGAGAGTGGGGCTTGTTTGCGTGTTTGATTGATTAATGGTAATGATAAGATAAACAAGAAGTCAAGAAACATATAATGTACTTTTACTAGTTTGGTCTATCTTTTGGTTTTTATTGTCATTTGTGTTACCAATTTCGTTAGAGTGCAAGGTGTAGTAAGTGCGAATAATGTGTTATTTGCGGGTCACGTCAGCGCCAACTCATCAGCATACCAATAATATACCACCAAATATACCCACTCACTAACAAAACAATAAAATAAAATAAATTGCATGGGCTAAAAACCCAATGGCGCATGAATGGCATGGTGGCTGATGTGGTATAACATGTTATTCGTCCCATTTTGGTAACTAAGAGCACTCAGTATGGGGGACATTTAACATGTCATTCGTCCATTTTCTTCCTGCCATTCGTGAGCTACCATACCGGCCAACATGCCAAACTTGTGCCAAAAGAGTTTGAGCAACTCCACTAACTCATGCCAAATGCAACTTCTTCTTCTTCTTTTTTTTTTTTTTTTTTTAATTTTTTTTTTATTATTATTATTATTATTATTATTATTATTTTTTGTATTATGAGTGAATGGTATTTTTAGTGGGCATTTAGTGGGACCCAATAATATATGTTAGTGGTGTGTAATGAGGGAGGGTGTTTGAGTGATTGGTGTGTTATTAGGAGGGGTATGATGTGGCGCTGAGGTGGCATATCAATAACGTGTTAACGGATCACATGATACCCAGTGCTCTACGGTGGATGCCACCTAAGCCCATACCAAGCAAGCACTCTTAGGATTACATCACTATTTAACACATTATTAAATTTATCATATTTTATTGGTTATCATCTAGAATATAAAAAATACTTAACTTTATATAAATATACTCCCGCACACTCAAAAATCAAAAATAAATAAATTATAAGTCACACCATACATAAAGGTGTGGTGCAAACATGTACAAAAATAAAAGAGATGAGTCGGAAATTTACATTATATGTTTTTGATTATATACGTGCGAGAGAGAAAATGAGAGAGAGTGAGGCTTGTTTGTGTGTTCATAGCATGGTTCTAAAACGCTCGCAAAGGCCCCGTAAAGGTTTTGCAAAGACGTGAGGCTTGGTCATGCTGCCACGCCGCCTTTTACTACGTCTTTTTGTAAACTCGATATATATGAAATATGATATAAATATATAAATATTTTCATATTTTGTGTTGTCTTATGCCACGTCTTATAAACGCAAAAGCTTCACCTTCACCGCAAAGGCGTGAGGCTTGGTCACACCGCCACGCCACGCCTCACGCTATTTATAACTTTGGTTTTTAGTGATAGATTAATTAATGGTAACGATAAGTTAACAAGAAACATATAATATAATTTGAGTACCGTCTAATATTAATTGTCTAATTGTATAATGCATAAAGTTTTAAAAAAAATTTGTAACTATACTTTTTATCAATTAAATATCATATCTATTTACTAAAATCTCTTTTCATTAGTTGACATACATTGTAGGCACTTATTATGGTATATCTCAATAGTAATGTAAACACTTAATATAAGACGGATGGAGTATTTAGTTTGGTTTATCTTTTGTAAGATTAGAGATGACACTCGCGGATAACTACTATTCATAACGAGAGTTTCTAAACTATGCTTAAAACTTATTTAGTGGATGTTATGCATCATGCTTAGGTGTCTTGAAAAAGTTCATGATTTTAAACCTGAAACGTTTCTTGATTAAAAACATTTGGGTTGTGTGAGAACATTATAAAGCTTTAAAAGCTTGATGAATGGTGAAATAAGGTTTATATCCCAAAATGTTTATGGTTTAGTGATAAAATTGTTGGAAAAATAGTTTTGCAAAATGGTTTTTGGCATTTTTTGACACTATTTAATATATGTATATGTTATATATATTTATATTTCTTAGTAGCTTTGCGTTCTCCTTGACGAAAGCTTCACAACGAGCTAAAATGTGTCAAATATGGAGTTGATATGAATGAGATATCGTATCTCAAAGTGAGGCACGTGAAACACAAAATATGAAAAATAAACTATCCCACATCGGCTAGAAAGGGAAGTGGAGACTAGTTTATAAGGAAATCATAGTATTGGCTATCAAATTCCTTTAGTTGAGGTATGCTCCCACTCCTACGTGCGCACGCGCATGGGAGGTGCAGAAAATGGGATTTTCCGGGCCAAAATAAGTTCAAAGCTTTCGACCTCATGTGGGGCCGCGCGACCTGCGGACACGAATGCAAGCTCCGAAAAGTCGAGCTTGTGAGCTGTCACACCCCGCCAAGGCGGAAACGCGAGCGTGTAACATCATGGATATCATCACAACACCTGGTGTCAAAATAGAGAAATACTACATGCACATAAATAGAGCAAAGTACAAACACAAAGTGTTGTAACAATACCCCAAAATAAAACAACCAAAACAAACCTTCAAAGGTATCTTCAACAAAATCAAACATATTCATAATCCAAACAACCAAAACAAACCTTCAAAGGTATCTTCAACAAAATCAAACATATTTATAATCCAAACATATAGATAAGTCATCACGATGCAACTAAAGTCTCTTCTAGTCGCTTCCTTCTATCTTATCCTTAGAATGCTCACCTGAAAATGATGCTTAAAACGTCAACATAATGTTGGTGAGATTCATAGGTTTAAGACACACATTCACACTCGAGCCAACCAGTTCACTGTGATTATAAAACATAGCTGGACAAATAAATATAGTTATCATACAAGCTACATGTACCCATAAATCAATCATCACACAAAAGGCAACCATCGGGCCGGCACGTGACCCCCGCTCCAAACCACATCATCAATTGGGTCGCATGCGCGAGTAACAGGATAAGCATCCTCCCAATTGGATCCCATATCAACTATACAACACAATAACGAGCAGGAGTATTACTCTCCAATTGGATACTCCCCTCCAATTGGACCACACAGCATTATCACATATCATTCAACATATAGCATGCATACGATAACATTATTAGTCCAAGCCTTTTTAAAATCACACACATAATCACAGTAACTCAAACCATTTAAGACAAGCATCATTCCCATCCCAATGTTTAAAACAAAGTAAAAAGTATGGGACTATGAACTCACCTTAACTCTACAGCTTCCAACAATTCATAATCACAATCTAAACAACACACAAATAGATACACATTACATACGGCCAAGCTAAAAGCTATAACCCATGTAATATTCATATGATGGATGTCTAAGGTTCATATGATCCACCATGGATCTCCTAGACTCCATACTAAATACTAACAACCAATAACACTCACTAAATCCCTTGCACTTATAAACTCAAAAAACGCAGAATTTTAGGGTACTTTCACCCACATAAAATAATGACCATACAAGCTTAAAAACTCACACCAAAAATTCCCCATGGCCTCTCATAAGCATACAAGCTAATCCCAGAAGCTCATGGTCTAATAACATACACAAGTACCCATAAGAAAATCAAACTTGTTAACTATCCAGATTCGGATCTGAACGCACACTAAAAGTTTTTGATTTTATAAAAATACTTACACAACTTTTTATCGCGAATCCTTTTCGTGGGAGTCTAACATAAACACTTTTTCATCCACTAAGCACCATCAAACTTTTACCCAAATTCTGTCCCGGTTTAACAGCTTTGACACCTTATCTCGTAAAAATCAAAAGACTAACTTCCCGACCTCGAAATCAGTCGTGGTTGGATCCTACATTCTAACCTGAGCAGTTGGCGGTAGGTCTTGGATTGAAACCGTGAAGGTTCGGAGTTGAAAAGTTACTAAGGCAAGAAAAGAAAGAAAAAAAATGAGAAAAAGTATCAAGAAAAAGTATGAAGAAAAAAAGTGAAAAAGCAAAAAAATCAAAAGAAAGAATAAGGATTTATGTTGAGATTTATGGATTATGAGCTTAATTGTTAAGACTAAAGTTGATCGCGCGTGAGGTGCATGCGAATGATCCTAGATCGGGCGCATGAGGTGCACGTGAATTGTACTCGCCAACTTATGTCTATTTTGATGTATTCCATAGTCTTTGTATGTATGTATCCAATATCCTTGATGTGGACCTCATTTTTCGAGCAAACCTTCTTAAGAGAAGATCAATAACTACTTAGCGTTCGAATTCTTGGTATCTTTATCGGACTAACTCATATTGGAACGAGAAAATATGAAGCAATTCATTTCACTATACGACTCGATAATAAACGAGCGCTTCGTGGGAGGCACCCCATGCTTATCCTTTCTATTTTCTTTCTATTTTTCTTTTTCTAATAAATAACGGTGAGGGGGGCGACCTCTTCCATTCTCGTGTTTTCGTGGTTGTTTGTTTATGTCCAGGATTTGCCCGAATAATGAAGACTCTCGTGCTCGTTGTTTTGTCTCAACTCGAGTTTCATCATTCGTTGCTCATCCATATATCCTAATCTTATCGACTAACGTTTATCTTTTGGCATACTTAATAAACGGCCTTAGATTTTTGTTAGGATTACCCTTACCTTTGAAACATTGAGGACAATGTTTACCTTTAGTCTGGGGGGGTGAATCTTCGATTTGATTTGACTTGCACTTTCATTTAGTCGTTTACTCTCGCAACCCCGTTTTTCCTAAAAAATCGAAAAAAATTGAAAAATTTGAAAAATTTCAAAGAAAAAATGATGAAAATGTTGTGAAAAAGCAAAAAAATGTGAAAAAGTTGTGAAAAATATAATAAGAGTTTTGACACCTTGTTGACTTTCCAGTTGGCGAGAGTAGGAATAATATTTTGACTTGATCGGGTGTGTTGAGCCCTAGCTTGTTCCCTTAACCAATGATGATCACATAAGCTTGTGCTAGTTTTGTACACAAGGAGCTACTCTTTTGTCGGCTCCCGTACATTACTTTATACATGCGCAGCTTAAAAAGCTTTCGCTAGTCTTTTACATAAGGAGCTAGAAAACGCGAATTCTTTTATTAGAGTTTGCAAGTTTCCGTAATTGACTTTAAATATGCGTGGTTGATTATCGGCTAAGTATCCGCGGATCTCATTATTTGAGATTTGTAGAAAAAGCGGAGAGCGAGAAATGATAGTGTTTATTTAGAAGTTAGATGCCATACGTGGAGTAGTGGTTCTCTTTAAAGCTCATCGAAGGTACTTGTGGCCTTTCGTTCCCATCAGCTTGTTTCACCCCATATCTTGTGTATAATAATTAAAGATGTATCGGTTTTGACGAAATTTAGTTCTTTATCTTCTTAAGAGAATCTTTGCTTGAAAAATTTGGTACACATCAAGGATACACGCCATTGTTTCGAGTTGTAATGTATTATGTTTCGTGATATTGCGTAGTACGCATGTGGTTTCGGAGCTACCCTAAAGCCCGGTATTCAGTAGAGCTAAGGTGCTTTGAGACTTCGGATTGAGATCGGGCCTTGGATCCTACATTCTAACCTGAGCAGTTGGCGGTAGGTCTTGGATTGAAACCGTGAAGGTTCAGAGTTGAAAAGTTACTAAGGCAAGAAAAGAAAGAAAAAAAAATGAGAAAAAGTATCAAGAAAAAGTATGAAGAAAAAAAGTGAAAAAGCGAAAAAATCAAAAGAAAGAATAAGGATTTATGTTGAGATTTATGGATTATGAGCTTAAGTGTTAAGAGTAAAGTTGATCGCGCGTGAGGTGCATGCGAATGATCCTAGATCGGGCGCATGAGGTGCACGTGAATTGTACTCGCCAACTTATGTCTATTTTGATGTATTCCATAGTCTTTGTATGTATGTATCCAATATCCTTGATGTAGACCTCATTTTTCGAGCAAACCTTCTTAAGAGAAGATCAATAACTACTTAGCGTTCGAATTCTTGGTATCTTTATCGGACTAACTCATATTGGAACGAGAAAATATGAAGCAATTCATTTCTCAACTTAATTTAAAATAAATAGATACGCTAAGATATGGGAGCAAGAGGTTTTACACAAGTAACTACGATGAGTAGTTTTGGCATCTAACTTGTAAGTAAACGGTGATCTCGTTCATAAGCTTAGTTTGAGGGCTTATGAAAAATCAAGGACGACGAATTTTATCCGTATGGTCACTTTTCTATGAATCGTGTTCCTACTCCTAGACCCTAAACGTTATTGCAAAATAATGAAAGTCGGCATACCGTCACAAGTATAAATGAGAAAAATACAAAAATAGTAGTATAGATTAGTATAAGGAATAAAATGGAAACTCGGGGCGTTTTAGGAAATAAATGATTTCGTAATCTCTTTTGAAACGTTTTGCTACTTTTCAAAGTTAGTAAAAAGGGATATGAAATTATTTATCTCAAAAGCGTGAATTGATCACATTGCGTGAGGACACGACAATAGCTTACTCTGGGGGATTTTGGTATGTGTGTAATTACACATACATTTTACCTAATAAAACGGACTTAATAGACCAAAAACCGACCAAATATGCCAAATATATGTTGTTTTTGTGTTTATATATGTGCAGGTACGGATATTGCAAAAATGGACAAAACCAAGCCAAAAACCGACAAACGAGCACGAGAGTGGAACGAGTGTCAAAAGCCGAAGCCGGGAAAGAAAATATGCTCGTATGTCAAAGACAATCCTTGAACTATTGAAGAAACTCAAGTTTAGCCCTTGGATTAATTTTACAGAAGTGGTCCTTTGATTTTACACATTGGCAACTTTTACCCCTAAACCTTAAATCCTATTTAACCTTAAATCCTAAACCCATTAAACAATAAACCCAAAATAAAACCCAAAAGCCCAACCAAAACAACCACAAGCCCACCCCCATACCTGTGCAACCCGGTCCACAAACCAAACTATAATAAAAAAAAATATAACCAAAGAAAACCCCGCCACCCAATTTCACCCCCAATTACCCCAACCCAGTATTTACATAAACCCTAATTCACCCACACCCAAAATTACCCTACCATAAAATAATTACCCAATGATTAATGGTTCTAGAAGGTGTCAGTAGGTGTCAGTGCATACGTGGACCAATGGAAGCACACACGCAGGATTCACAACTCACTCACACATGATCCAAGGGTTGAGAATTGTGACTGGTTGATGGGATTGATCCAAGGGACAAGATATGACATCCAGAGCCTTCCAGAGAAGCCAAAAGCTCTCCTCAACTCGGCTATAAAAGCCCCCTCCTCTCACACTTTAGAGACTGTTAGTCATTAGGAGTAGGAGTAGAATAGTAGTAATTAGCTTGTAATTTTCAGCTTATTTTTAATCTCTTCTTCAATATTGTAATAGATTTTTCAGTTATTAATAAAATTGCCTTTTCATCAGTATTCAAAGTTTCCTTTTAAGCTTTAAGTAATGTTTTGATAATGGTTGTTTAAGCTTTTATAAACTTTTGTTTCTGTCTCATAAGCTCAAATAAACTTCTGTTATAACTTAGTGTAAGCCTATACTATGGTTGCTACTGTTTTTACTCTAAAAATTCAATATGTCAACGAAAGTCAACGAGACAGAACATGGTGTTCATGGTGGTAGATGGTGTACTGAGGTGGTGGTTTAGCCTATCTAAGAAATAGGCTGTGTTTGAAATGATTCCCCTATGTCAGTTAGGGTATTAATTTTGTAAGTCTCCTTTGCTGTTTTTAAGCTTCTTTCTGCATTTTCATTATATGATAGCTTAGTGTAGTTTATTTAGTTTAATTTGCTTATTTGATGTTTAGTTGTAATTTGTTTATTGCTTATGTTATGGTTGTTATCAAATCTGTTCTTGTTATTTTGCATTCTGCTTCAGTAAGATTGATATGAGAATTATGAGATCTAGTTGTTAGTAGTTGAAAGTTATTGTTGATTCTGTCTTGGATTTCGATATTATATTGATGCTTATCATAGTTGTTCAACTGTTTTTTAGTAGCTTTTACATGTGTTAGCTTAGAACTTCATTCCTACTGCCATAAATAGTGTTAACTGCATTTTAGTGTTCTAGTTGATATTTGCATAATTTTATTGTTCATTTAGTCCTAAAAATAGTTAAGTAATATAGATTAAGTTAAAAATCAGTAAGTTTAGGTTTAAATCTGCTAGTTGTAGTGTAATCACTAGCGTATAGGAGTGTTTGGTTAATGCTTGTTCTGTGAGTTTTAGTTGGTTTGTTACTGTTCTATCTGCACTAGTAGTTCACAGTAGAGGTATTAAGTATAGAAAAATCATAAAAATCAGTTGCTATAATACTAAAAATCAATATAAGCTTAATTAATCAAGTCTGCTGTGTATTTCATGAAACTGTTGCTGCTGATGATTCTAATCCTTGCTATTTGTGTTTAGGTTCATGAGTTAAGTGTTTAATTTAGTTTTAACAACATATAATAATAGAATTAAGTTGTTAAAATCCAGATTAGTCAAGTTTAGGTGCAAAATAAAAAGTCAAATCTGTTATAAAACTTCTTTGAACCAGTTTTGCTTGCTGAACTAGAGGGTAATTAGTGTTCAATTGGTAGGTTAGAATTAGGGCTTTTGCATTTTTTGTGTTCTCTGGTTGGTCATCTTCCTTTTGCCCCCTTTACATTTCATTTTTGAGCTTATTAGAGTGCTTATATTTGATCCCAAAGTTGGTATTAAGCTGATTATCTCCCCTGCTTCTTAGCTTTTAGCCCATGTTCTTGAGCATTTATCTAGCAGTTTAGTAGAGTTTTCAGTGAGATTATTGGGGCAAAATTTAGGTGGGCTAGTAGACTCTAGGTTTCAGCCTTTGGTTTCAACTTTAGAGCTTATTGCAACTGCTTAATCTAGGCTGCTAGTTTGTCCCATCTCTAGTGTATGCTGAATTTGTAGTTTGCATGAACTTGGTATTTTAGCATGTGGTTTGAGATCCATTGCTGCATTTAAGTTTCTTTGACGGTATTTGAGTATATTTCAGAGTCCTGTGCTTATTGGTGCCCATTTGTGCTTATTTTGTGAATATAAGTGCTTATTTGATCCCATTTTGGCCTCTATTTCATTAATCTGAGTTACCATTTGTCAAACTTGATCGTTTTTTAGCTGATTTTAGTCCTGAGAACATCTTGGGAAAGTTTCAAAAGATTTGGTCAAAGTGCTTATTAATAAGCACTTATTCCAAACTGCTTTTTGGCCCAATCAGCACTTAACAGCTTATTTTCAAAATTTTCTTTTTCCAGTAGCTTTAGAATATTAATTTAGATTTTCCATAAAAATTTCAGAATTATTTGATTAATTTTGCTATTTCTTTTCTATTTTTCTTTATTTTTAAGTCCTTTTTAATTCAAATTAAATTACAAAAAGACAAAAAAAAATCATTTTTATTTTTAAATTTAGTTATTAGTTCAGTTAGATTTTTAAAAATTATATTTGTAGATTAAATCTTTTATTTGCTAATTAGTTTAATTTTCTCTTATTAAACAAAAATACAAAAATAGTTTTTAATTCTTAAATAAAAATAAAAAAGCCAAAAATAATAATTTTCTTTTTCTAAAAATTTTCTTTTATCATTTTTAGTTTTTAAAAATTTAAATTGCATCCCTAGCATTAGATTTGCATTAATTTCACGTTTTTATTTGTTACGTTACGTTTGTTAATTCGTAGTTACGTTTTTAACTTACGTGTGCTTTGATTACGTGATTTGCTTTTCTTATAACTTGATTGTGTTTTATTTGCTTATCATTAGTGTAATTCTCATCGTTATCACTTTTACCATTTTTCACTACACGTTTTACGATCCGGAAATCGATATTCCATTTAGCCTTCACACGGACACGACCCGGGTAATTTCTTATTTAGAAATTATTTGGAAAAATACTATACTAAAACAATCACATCATTCTTCTAAGTCAACAAAGTGAGGGGTTTAGCATTCTTTGAAAAGTTCGCTATAAACCTTCTGCTGCACCCAGCCAATCCTAAGAAAGAGCGTATCTCAGACGGCGTCGTAGGAGCCTTCCAATTTTTTGACCGCTTCAATCTTACTAGGATCCACATGTACACCTTCACTATTCACCACACGTCCTAGTAAATGCACCTCTTGTAACCAAAACTCACATTTCGATAACTTGACGTACAACTTCTCATTCTTCAACAAACAAAGTATCAACTTCAAATGTTCTCCATGCTCTTCCTTCGTCTTAGAGTAGATCAAGATATCGTCGATGAACACAACCACACACTTATCCACATAGGGCTTACACACGCGATTCATCAAATCCATGAATACCGATTCTTAACCGTTAACTCGTTCAACTCCCGATTGTCAATACACATCCTGAACGAACCATCCTTTTTCTTAAAAAACAACACAGGTGCTCCCCATGGGGAATGACTAGGTAGAATAAACCCCTTGTACTCGTAGTACATCGCCATTCTCAAAAGGGATACGAACCACCTTTTCATAGCATATTACTTCAACCTTATGCCTAGCCAACCAATTCATCCCTAACACCACATCAAAACTTCCATGTCCAAAAAGGTATCAAATCAACCATTAAAAAAAATATACCCTCTATCACTGTAGTACACCCACGCACGACTTTACCAGCTTCTACCTTTCTACCCCAAACTACTTTAATCACAATAATCATCAAGCGAACTCATACCAGTGAACACTCACGCCAATACATTGCAAACCAAGCGAAGATCCTAAGGACTCATTCGTACAACGGTTGACTTAAGATCATAGAAAAAAATCGATATTATTAGATTGCAAAACATGTAAATATCCGCACCAACTTATCACGAACCAATTGTACTCGAAGAACAATATAGTACTCATTCGCAGAATAAATGCAAGGAATAACCAGAGAAACGAACCAATTCCCAATGAAAACAAATCCGAATGACTAATATCAATCACGACACCGAATAGGAAGGATATGGCATCCGTACCATCATGGTACGAATAGGGATGTCATCCAGAGAATTAGGTATACAAACGAAGAGTCTAGCAAACGAATCAACTTAAATATCACCACATTAGTACCAACCGATAATTGAGGTATCAGCATATGATAGGTAGGATGAAATCTTACCACCTACAGCTCAACATATAACTACTGCCCAAACGGTTAAGTGAACACTTCTCTAACCATGCAGCCATCATCAACATCATATCACGTAACATCTACCACAACATATAACAACAAACATCAATCAATGTAATCATGGTCACAAGTACACGGGTGTGATACCCTTATAGTTATGTTCGCGACCACAACTATAAGGCTTATTCCACACGCATACTTACTTCCAAAACCACACATCTTAATGATAACGCACATATATCACATAGCACCTCATAAACATCACAATCCATGCTATCATACTTGCAAGTCCACTTGTGTTGTGATGCATGTATAATTATGTTGGCCACCATAATTATCTATGCCTCCTTTCACAAGTGTACTCCCTCCTATGATCGCACTTCATGCAAACAATCATCTCACATGGAACAATTCCAACGGTCACTTAAACACTATAATCACAATAACTCGGATAAGATCAATACAATACTCAAGAGTAATCGTGCTCCAACATGGCTCTAGACGGCAAAAGACAATATAAACATTCGAAAACGTGACACAAAACAAAAGACGTCGCTCAACGGCTCAAACTCCATTCTCGCACTTGCCTCCCCACTCAGATCGGTTAAACTTACTACTAGTGCGGACTCTAGATTCGAATCCACACCATTCCATCTTAACTCCCCTTCATCTTTACTCAACAACCCATTCCTGTTTCCTACATGTTGAGGTAGTTGACAATATGCAAAACCATCTCTATTTCTTTCTTTCAATTCCTTATGATTTACAATTGCATACAAATCACAAGATTTAGACTAAACTACTCCCCCATCTTCAAGGAATTGGGGACACTTTCTAGGGTACTTAGTGGTGAAGCCTTCCTTATCGGCCACCTTCGTCTCGTACCCTTCTTTCTCCTTTCCATTCACATCCTCTAAGGTTAACTTCTCTTCAATCGCACACGGAAGCATGCTAGTAGGAACTAGGGTCCTTCTGTTGACCCGCTTCATCCTACCAGCTCTCTTGCAACTCGTAGCGACAACGGTAGTCCAACGAAACTTGCTACGTGTGACACATACAAAACTAAATATCGAAAAACATCGGGCGTCCAAAAACTCAAATAAACATCTCATATATAAATAGGAAAATAGACATTTAAAATACTATACTTACACATAGTTCCTAAATGCAATTATATGAGGGACCCCTAAGTTATAGTCTAGGTTAAACCACCTAATTCTCTAAAACCAAGGCTCTGATACCAATCTGTCACACCCCGCCAAGGCGGAAACGCGAGCGTGTAACATCATGGATATCATCACAACACCTGGTGTCAAAATAGAGAAATACTACATGCACATAAATAGAGCAAAGTACAAACACAAAGTGTTGTAACAATACCCCAAAATAAAACAACCAAAACAAACCTTCAAAGGTATCTCACATTTGATTCTTCTTTTCAAACCCTCTTATGTTTAATTCTTATGGATCCGTTTTGTTTTAAGTGTGGAGAACCATTCTTTCAAGGTTCTTGTGTTTGGTGCACGTGCGAACAATGTGGTAGTGATATTCATGACGGCGTTTGTTGGTTTTGTAATTCTCCCGCGTATGTTCAAAATGCAATACTTCAAAACGTTCCCGATTATTATCCGACACCACCACCACCTTCGTTCACTTGTTTTAATTGTGGAAATCCATCCGACGAAAGATTACCGTGTGGACAATGTTTTTGTAATCAATGTGGATACACGAATTGTATATGTTACGTCCCGTGTGCTGAAACGTCTTATGCTTGTGATACAAGCTTTGATAATTATCCTCAAAACGATTTTAATCTTCCTTTTCAAAACTCGTATGAGCAAGTACCATATTATAATGGTGATTCTTTTCAAAATTCGTCAAATTTTCAAATTTCGGATGAAGTTATGGAGGCACTGAAATCCTTTGGTGAGATGTTACGAAAGTTTATGGATAATCGTGTTACTCATACTCTAGAGCCTTGTGAGAAGTCTATTGCAGAATTACTTGCTGAGGAGAGAGCGTCTAATCCTTTTAAAAATTTTATCTACTTTGATTCTGACGACGAGGATGAGAAAATTACGATTGTTCTTAATCCTCACAAAGCTTCCATTGTTTCTCCCGTAGAACCCGAGGACTCTCTAAAAATGGGGGACGACCCTCTTAACACTATTCCGGCAACGGAATCAAACGAATTCAATAAGTCTAGTGTTGAGAATCTTGTACCAATCCCAAGTGAGTCCGGGGAATTTTCTAACGGTGATTCTGAAATTATTGAAAATGACCATCTTGATCCATCCTCAGATCCTTTCATTTCCGATTCTTCCCATCCTTCTCTCACACCAGCTGAGAGGAGTGATGTCTTTCTAGATGAGATCGAGGCATGTCTAGCTAATAATGATTCTAATCAGACGATGGTTGACGACTCTAATTTTGATCCGGAGGGGGATATTCTTTTCCTTGAAAACTTATTGAATGAAGAACCGTCACCTTCTCTCCCTCCGATGAGGAATGAAGATTTTGATGAAGTTGTAAGTTATTCCGATTCTCACAATGAGTATACTACGAGTAATGAAGACTCTTGTGGAGATATCGATGATAATGATGAAGATGATGATGCGGAAATCCAAGATGAAGCTCTTCGTGAGAAATTATCCAAAGTTTATCTTCTCATTTCTAAAATCGAGGCATTGAATAATCCTCCGACTTCTTCTCCTATCCCCGTTATGGATAGTGACTTTTTACCCGAGCTTGAAATTTTTCGATTTGAAGAGACGAGTAGTGGCAGTCCCACTATTCATTCTGATATCTCTCTTCTGGATTATGAGCGTTTTCACTTTGAGATCGACTCCGAACTTATTTCTGATAATCCGTCACGTGATCCTCTTCTTGCTTCGGATGACTCGATACCACCGGGTATTGAGAATGACGAGAATGACCTTCAAAGAAATGTTCTTCATGAAGAAATTCATAATGATGATTTGATTTCCGATACCGACTCATTTCTCTTTTCTCGTCCGCCCGCGAAACCACCCGATGTTGATTTTGAATCCGGTACGGATATTGTTATTTTTGAAGTGGTGGACGAGATTTTTGATCATAATGATCCGGTGCTTAATATTTTGCCCACCCAACCCACCCGTGATTCGGAATTTGACTTTGCTATTATCATCCGTGTGTTTCACCCGTTTTTCGTTTATCCCATCCTTTCTGCATCTTTCCACTCCACCGGGAGTGAGGATACCATTTTTGACCCCGACATTTCCATTTTTCGTGCCGGGTGTCCGTTCCATTTGCTCCCCCAAGATTAAGTAAATTCGGGGCGAGTCTAAGCTATACGACTCGTTAATAAACAAGCGCTTCGTGGGAGGCAACCCATGCTTATCTTTTCTATCTTTTTTCTATTTTCTTTTACTAATGTGATGTGAGGAGGTGC
>LBNU01013573.1:317026-381008 GCA_014162995.1 Artemisia annua
TAACTAACGCGTTTAATGACCAAATCTCTTTACCAATCATCATAATATTATTAACCAATGATCCCAACATGTTTAACATCATTAATTTACAGAAGTTTACAAACCCTAAATCCATCATAACTTGTATTACATGAATCAAATCAATAATTAAACAATTAAGGGATTACTAGGCATACCTTAGGGTTGTTTTCTTTACAAAATTGAAACCCTAACTTTTCCTGCACTCCCTCTAGATCGACCATATGCTCAAAAACGGCTTTAGGGTGTTTTTGGTTTGTATTTATAATACCCTATTAATATTCTAGATAACCTTTTAATTAGGAATTGTAATTGGACTAAAATTTGGTTTCCTTTTTTCCTTAAAACACCCCCTTGGCCGATTTTATATATACACACACATATTTTTTTTATTTTTTTTATTAAAATTAATTATTGGGTAAGGATCCAGTGAGAAGAAAACTTATAATGAGAAGGATGAGAAATAACTATAACCACATATTTGAGATGCGTCGACTTGAATTAGATGCATCTCTATTCATTTAGATGCATCTCACAATTAGTGAGATGAAAAGTAGTACTTGCAACAAATTTGACTCGCAGAGGACAAAAAATACATAGGATTTTCCTAACTTGCTAAAATGCATCTAATATATGTATATGCATCTAATTTTTAGCTAGAAAATATATTAGGGTGCATCTAAAAGATTAGGGATGCATCTAATTCAAGTCGATGCATCTCTAATATGTGGTTATAGTTATTTCTCATCCTTCTCATTTTAAGAGTTCTTCTCATTTGATCCCAAGTCATTAATTATTACCCTCAAAACCTTATACTTTTTATATTTTATAAACATCCCTTAACGAAACCTAACGTCTTACGCGATAAACCTTAGTTTTTACGACGACTAAGAAAATAATCATTTTCAAAACAAAGTTTCCAAAAATAGAATTCCACACTCCTTATAAATATAACTCATCAAAATAACTCATAAAATAACCTCCTCGTAACTTTCTAAAGCTCAAATACTTGAACGAAGACTTGTCACGCAAAACCACAAAACACCAAAACACACAAGTCATTTCTACACCACAAAGGCGATCAAAATGAACTTATCTCAACACCAACATTACTCAACTCACAACAATAACACCACGCAAAGGGATTTAGTGCCAACACACTCTCATACCATACATATATCACTCATATATAATACCTATCTCACACATATACCCCACATAAACACTTAATTCACACCAAACAAAGTTAAACGACTAGAGACTATTAGTCAAACTAATCTACTAAAATCAGGGTTGTCACATCATCCCCCACTTAGGGAAATCGCGTCCCGAGATTTAACAACTCGTCTCATCAATATCCTCAAGAAAATTTATGGATATATAAGCGGAATAATACCACCCCATAAAATAATAAATCGTTAACCATTCTTATGACGATGTGGGATTCTACCATGATATAAAAATCACAGAGAAAGAACCACCAAATATGAACCAACTAGATATCCGAATTCACACGATCGAAAACATCCCGATACTCCAACGATACACGAAAATAGATACAATACCCCGATCAATAACACCAATGGTCCAAACGACTTCTCACAGGTAAATACGATATCCCCTCATCTAACTTCCACGATCTAAAACCAACTACAAACGATCTACTCACCAACCACATCAGCAAAAACAAATTTGAGTGCTTAGATCTCATCCGATCCTCGCGTTCCCAAGTAAACTCAGGACCACGCTTGGAATTCCATCGCACCTTCACCAATGCTATCTTACTACAATTTAAGCTCTTAATCACTCAGTCCATAATCTCAACAGGTTTCTCGACAAAACGAAGGGTTTTGTCAACCTTAATCTCATCCAATGGCACATACAGACTTGCATCCGTCAAACACTTCTTTAACTTAAATACGTGAAACGTATCTTGTACACCTCTTAATTCCTCAGATAACTTCAACCGATATGCCACAAGTCCAATCCTTTCCGAAATCTCAAACGGTCCTACATATCTCGGTTCTAACTTGCCTTTATTGCCAAAACGCACAACACCTTTCCAAAGAGACACTTTCAACATCACAAACCACCAACATTAAACTCTAAAGGCTTACGGCGACTATCCGCATAACTCTTTTGTTCATCTCTCGCTGCCTTAAGTCCTTCCTTAATCTTCAAACCATACCCGTAGTCTCTCGTTCCAGTTCAGGATCAATTAGTTGGCTTGCTCCAACCTATGCCCATAGAACAGGTGATCTACATTTCTTTCCATACAACATTCCAAACGACGCATACTAAATAAAAGAACCATAACTGTTGTTATAAGAGATCTCAGCTTAAGGGTAAATGCATACCCCAGCTTCCTCTAAACTCAAACACACCCATGCTTTCAGCACTCCATCCAACGCCTGATTGGTACGCTCACTTAGTCCATTCATTTAAGAATGATAAGTCGTACTCATCTACATACGCGTTCTCAAAGCTCTATAAAATACTTACCACAATCGCGAAGTAAGTATTTCATCTTGATATAAGCTGATTGACGCGATACTCCACGTCTCTCTACCTTTTCTACATCAACATCCCCAGATATTTCTAGCTGTTCATCCTAATAGTTGTTGATATCAACCTTCACCTTCAAGCTTATCAAATACTTGCTAAGGCACTTGTATTCCTCTTCATACTTGCTCCTCAATACATTTCTTGTTAAGGTAATAATACGTCTTATCCATTCTAGGATGTATCAAATACCTCGCATGTTTGATGTCCTTATGCCTCCTTCCAGTGGAACCAATAACTGGTCCGCAAAATACCATCCTCCATATTCATTCCTTTCCATTAACTGGTCTAAACCACGTAATCATTCTTCTTACATGTTTTACTAGTGGAACTCATATTAGATCTAGGAAACATAGTCCACCATCCTCCCTTCTCTTTATTTATTGATCTAACCCACGTAGCATCTCANCTATTTGTTGATCTAACCCACGTAGCATCTCAACCATAGCATTCTCATCCTTGAGAGCTTCCTCTTGCTCTGCCAATATCTTACTCTTATTTCCTGACTGCAACGTCATGCTCATAGCTCGCACACGTTTAAGCTTAATTCTCTCCTTCCTACTCAACGCATCGGCCTCCACGTTCGCTTTTCCAAGTTGATAGCGAACCTCACAATCATATTCACTAATCAGTTCAATCCATCTTCTTTGGTGCACATTCAGCTCCTTTTGAGTAAAAATATGCTGAAAACTCTTACGATCAATGTAAACAATACTCTTCGTGCCATACAAATAATGTCTCCAATTCTTGAGAGCGAATACAACCGCACCAAGCTCTAGATCATGAGTGGTATAATTCTTCTCATGGATCTTGAGTTGTCGAAAAACATAAGCTATCACTTTCCCTCTCTGCATTAGTACACATCCAACCTTAATTCGACGCATCACAATACACACAAAATCATCTGGCCCATCCAGTAACGTCAGAATAGGTGTATTACACAAACTATCCTTTAGCGACTGAAAAAGCCATCTCCCGTTCTTCTCCCCAAACATACTTCTTGTTCTTCTAAGTTAACAAAGTGAGGGGTTTAGCATTCTTTGAAAAGTTCGCTATAAACCTTCTGCTGCACCCAGCCAATCCTAAGAAAGAGCGTATCTCAGACGGCGTCGTAGGAGCCTTCCAATTTTTTGACCGCTTCAATCTTACTAGGATCCACATGTACACCTTCACTATTCACCACACGTCCGAGTAAATGCACCTCTTGTAACCAAAACTCACATTTCGATAACTTGACGTACAACTTCTCATTCTTCAACAAACAAAGTATCAACTTCAAATGTTCTCCATGCTCTTCCTTCGTCTTAGAGTAGATCAAGATATCGTCGATGAACACAACCACACACTTATCCACATAGGGCTCACACACGCGATTCATCAAATCCATGAATACCGATTCTTAACCGTTAACTCGTTCAACTCCCGATAGTCAATACACATCCTGAACGAACCATCCTTTTTCTTAACAAACAACACAGGTGCTCCCCATGGGGAATGACTAGGTAGAATAAACCCCTTGTACTCGTAGTACATCGCCATTCTCAAAAGGGATACGAACCACCTTTTCATAGCATATTACTTCAACCTTATGCCTAGCCAACCAATTCATCCCTAACACCACATCAAAACTTCCATGTCCAAAAAGGTATCAAATCAACCACTAAAAAATATATACCCTCTATCACTGTAGTACACCCACGAACGACTTTACTAGCTTCTACCTTTCTACCCCAAACTACTTTAATCACAATAATCATCAAGCGAACTCATACCAGTGAACACTCACGCCAATACATTGCAAACCAAGCGAAGATCGTAAGGACTCATTCGTACAACGGTCGACTTAAGATCATAAAAAAAAATCGATATTATTAGACTGCAAAACATGTTACGAAAACCAATTGGTGTGTAAATGATGGATTAAATATCCGCACCAACTTATCATGAACCAATTGTACTCGAAGAACAATATAGTACTCATTCGCAGAATAAATGCAAGGAATAACCAGAGAAACGAACCAATTCCCAATGAAAACAAATCCGAATGACTAATATCAATCATGACACCGAATAGGAAGGATATGGCATCCGTACCATCATGTTACGAATAGGGATGTCATCCAGAGAATTAGGTATACAAACGAAGAGTCTAGCAAACGAATCAACTTAAATATCACCACATTAGTACCAACCGATAATTGAGGTATCAGCATATGATAGGTAGGATGGAATCTTACCACCTACACCTCAACATATAACTACTGCCCAAACGGTTAAGTGAACACTTCTCTAACCATGCAGCCATCATCAACATCATATCACATAACATCTACCACAACATATAACAACAAACATCAATCAATGTAATCATGGTCACAAGTACACGGGTGTGATACCCTTATAGTTATGTTCGCGACCACAACTATAAGGCTTGTTCCACACGCATACTTACTTCCAAAACCACACATCTTAATGATAACGCACATATATCACATAGCACCTCATAAACATCACAATCCATGCTATCATACTTGCAAGTCCACTTGTGTTGTGACGCATGTATAATTATGTTGGCCACCATAATTATCTATGCCTCCTTTCACAAGTGTACTCCCTCCTATGATCGCACTTCATGCAAACAATCATCTCACATGGAACAATTCCAACGATCACTTAAACACTATAATCACAATAACTCGGATAAGATCAATACAATACTCAAGAGTAATCGTGCTCCAACATGGCTCTAGACGGCAAAAGACAATATAAACATTCGAAAACGTGACACAAAACAAAAGACGTCGCTCAACGGCTCAAACTCCATTCTCGCACTTGCCTCCCCACTCAGATCGGTTAAACTTACTACTAGTGCGGACTCTAGATTCGAATCCACACCATTCCATCTTAACTCCCCTTCATCTTTACTCAACCACCCATTCCTGTTTCCTACATGTTGAGGTAGTTGACAACATGCAAAACCATCTCTATTTCTTTCTTCCAATTCCTTATGATTTACAAGTGCATACAAATCACAAGATTTAGACTAAACTACTCCCCCATCTTCAAGGAATTGGGGACACTTTCTAGGGTACTTAGTGGTGAAGCCTTCCTTATCGGCCACCTTCGTCTCGTACCCTTCTTTCTCCTTTCCATTCACATCCTCTAAGGTTAACTTCTCTTCAATCGCACACGGAAGCATGCTAGTAGGAACTAGGGTCCTTTTGTTGACCCGCTTCCTCCTACCAGCTCTCTTGCAACCCGTAGCGACAACGGTAGTCCAACGAAACTTGCTACGTGTGACACATACAAAACTAAATATCAAAAAACATCGGACGTCCAAAAACTCAAATAAACATCTCATATATAAATAGGAAAATAGACATTTAAAATACTATACTTACACATAGTTCCTAAATGCAATTATATGAGGGACCCCTAAGTTATAGTCTAGGTTAAACCACCTAATTCTCTATAACCAAGGCTCTGATACCAATCTGTCACACCCCGCCAAGGCGGAAACGCGAGCGTGTAACATCATGGATATCATCACAACACCTGGTGTCAAAATAGAGAAATACTACATGCACATAAATAGAGCAAAGTACAAACACAAAGTGTTGCAACAATACTCCAAAATAAAACAACCAAAACAAACCTTCAAAGGAATCTTCAACAAAATCAAACATATTCATAAAACATATAGATAAGTCATCACGATGCAACTAAAGTCTCTTCTAGTCGCTTCCTTCTATCTTATCCTTAGAATGCTCACCTAAAAATGATGCTTAAAACGTCAACATAATGTTGGTGAGATTCATAGGTTTAAGACACACATTCACACTCGAGGCAACCAGTTCACTGTGATTATAAAACATAGCTGGACAAATAAATATAGTTATCATACAAGCTACATGTACCCATAAATCAATCATCACAAAAAAGGCAACCATCGGGCCGGCACGTGACCCCCGCTCCAAACCACATCATCAATTGGGTCGCAGGCGCGAGTAACAGGATAAGCATCCTCCCAATTGGATCCCATATCAACCATACAACACAATAACGAGCAGGAGTATTACTCTCCAATTGGATGCTCCCCTCCAATTGGACCACACAACATTATCACATATCATTCAACACATAACATGCATACGATAACATTATTAGTCCAAGCCTTTTTAAAATCACACACATAATCACAGTAACTCAAACCATTTAAGACAAGCATCATTCCCATCCCAATGTTTAAAACAAAGTAAAAAGTATGGGACTATGAACTCACCTTAACTCTGCAGCTTCCAACAATTCACAATCTAAACAACACACAAATAGATACACATTACATACGGCTAAGATAAAAGCTATAACCCATGTAATATTCATATGATGGATGTCTAAGGTTCATATGATCCACCATGGATCTCGTAGACTCCATACTAAATACTAACAACCAATAACACTCACTAAATCCCTTGCACTTATAAACTTAGAAAATGCAGAATTTTAGGGTACTTTCACCCACATAAAATAATGACCATACAAGCTTAAAAACTCACATCAAAAATTAACCATGGTCTCTCATAAGCATACAAGCTAATCCCAGAAGCCTATGGTCTAATAACATACACAAGCACCCATAAGAAAATCAAACTTGTTAACTATCCAGATTCGGATCTGAACGCACACTAAAAGTTTTTGATTTTATAAAAATACTTACACAACTTTTTATCGCGAATCCTTTTCGTGGGAGTCTAACATAACCTAAAACTTAACTTTTCCAAAAGGGCTAACCTTAATAACACTTTTTAATCCACTAAGCACAATCAAACTTTTACCCAAATTCTGTCCCGGTTTAACAGCTTTGACACCTTATCTCGTAAAAATCAAAAGACTAACTTCCCGGCCTCGAAATCAGTCGTGGATGGACTTTTTGAAAAGCTCTTTCTTTGAACTACAATTTAGAGTTAAAATTCGTGATCTAACTCGTTACCATCTATTAAATAATTTCGTATCTTTACAGCCCTAACTTTCTGTCCAAACCCTAACTCATTAACTAACGCGTTTAATGATCAAATCTCTTTACCAATCATCATAATATTATTAACCTATGATCCCAACATGTTTAACATCATTAATTTACAGAAGTTTACAAACCCTAAATCCATCATAACTTGTATTACATGAATCAAATCAATAATTAAACAATTAAGGGATTATTAGGCATACCTTAGGCTTGTTTTCTTCACAAAATTGAAACCCTAACTTTTCCTGCACTCCCTCTAGATCGACCATATGCTCAAAAACGTTTTTAGGGTGTTTTTGGTTTGTATTTATAATACCCTATTAATATTCTAGATAATATTTTAATTAGGAATTGTAATTGGACTAAAATTTGGTTTCCTTTTTTCCTTAAAACACCCCCCTTGGCCGATTTTATATATACACACACATATTTTTTTATTTTTTTTATTAAAATTAATTATTACCCTCAAAACCTTATCCTTTTTATATTTTATAAACATCCCTTAACGAAACCTAACGTCTTACGCGATAAACCTTAGTTTTTACGACGACTCAGAAAACAATCATTTTCAAAACAAAGTTTCCAAAAATAGAATTCCACACTCCTTATAAATATAACTCATCAAAATAACTCATAAAATAACCTCCTCGTAACTTTCTAACGCTCAAATACTTGAACGAAGACTTGTCACGCAAAACCATAAAACACCAAAACACACAAGTCATTTCTACACCACAAAGGCGATCAAAATGAACTTATCCCAACACCAACATTACTCAACTCACAACAATAACACCACGCAAAGGGATTTAGTGCCAACACACTCTCATACCATACATAGATCACTCATATATAATACCTATCTCACACATATTCTCCACATAAACACTTAATTCACACCAAACAAAGTTAAACGACTAGAGACTATTAGTCAAACTAATCTGCTTAAATCACGGTTGTCACATGAGCGTATCTTTTTGTTGCTATACAAATACGGTTTATAAGGAAATCATAGTATTGGCTATCAAATTTCTTTAGTTGAGGTATGCTCCCACTCCTACGGGGAGGTGCAAAAAATGGGATTTTCCAGGCCAAAATGATTTCAATGCTTCTGAACTCATGCGGGGCCGCGCGACCTGCGGATACGAATGCAGCTCCGAAATGTCGAGCTTGTGAGCGTATCTTTTTGCTGCTATATAGATACGGTTTATGTTAAATAATGATTTCCAAATCGTGTTTAATTTTTAACAGATTTTCAAATCAGTTTAATTTGAGATGGTATTCTGTCTTGGTGACCAAGATAGGATTTTGCTATAATTGTAATATGTCAAAGTAAAATTGCACCTGTCTGGTTGGTTGTAAACACAATGTAACTAAAAAAATCAATAACTAATAATAATAATAATAATAATAATAATAATAATAATAATAATAATAATAATAATAATATAATAAAAATAGTAACAATAATAATAATAAAAATAATAATTAATAATAACTATAAACTAACTAATAATAATTAATTAATTAAATACAATAATAAATTTAGTTTTAGATATAAAAAAAATTATTTTTGGATTATTTAAGTAGTAGTAATAATAATAATAATAATAATAATAATAATAATAATAATAATAATAATAATAATAAAAGTTCTCTATCAGTCAAGACATTGAAGTGCGTGCTGCTTTTCATATCTTCACTAGGATTAGCTTTGCTATTGCTAGAGGAGTGAGGGCTCAGATAGTATCGCGGCTCCCACTAATTTCTTATAAATCCTACGAGTTTCTAATAATAATAATAATAATAATAATAATAATAATAATAATAATAATAATAATAATAATAATAATAATAATAATAATAATCTAAATTAGGATCAGCTTTACTATCGCTAGAGAAGTAGGGACCCAAATAGTATTTCGGGTTCTCACTAATTTCTTGTAAATCATGTAAATTTCTAATAAAGGTGATGTTTTATAAAAAAAATAAAAAATTATTATTATTATTATTATTATTATTATTATTATTATTATTATTATTATTATTATTATTATTATTATTATTATTATTATTATACATATGATAAAAAATAAAAATCGTAAATTTAATATAAAAGTAATTATTTAAAAAATAATTATATTTATATATTTATATATAATAGTAATAATATAAAACAAAATTTTATAGTTATCATTTATTTTTTTAAATTAAATAATATATTAATAATAACGATAAAAGATAAACACTAATATTTAACTTTTAAAAATTTAAATTAAAATGTAATTCAACACATGCTATCAAGTTTGCTATGTGATCTAAATTACATCACTTGATGTAATTGGTTGTAATCCAATTACAATTCCTTGCAAATCAAACAAGCAATGTAATTTAATCTGAATTACAATTTCATCCATCCTGCCAGCCAAACAGGATTGTAATGTAATTCAGATTACGATTACAACAGATAATCGTATTCCGGCCTTAAAAGAATGGGCATTCACCCTTTATAAGTAGTATAAATATAACCTGATTATTGCGTGTAGCCGTAGATGGTGTAATTGAAAGTGTGGTTAGTATGGCGATTTAGGTGGTTTTGTTAAAAGGGATGTTTATTTTTTCATGTGACAAATATCGTAGCTAGAAGAAGAATTGTTCGCTTATTTGCAATTTGCCATAAATGTATTTGGTTGAAGCTAAAGCCTAAATGTATGCTAAACTAAAGCCTAAATGTATGCTAGTTCTATTAGTCAAAAATGTATTTGGTTGAAGCTAAATGTAAGCCAGTCCGATTAGTCAAATTAGGAAAGCATTATGTTTTTTCTTATAGAGTTCATTTATTTACAAGTAAGGTTGCATATCAAGAGGTGAATCTTACTCATTCAATTTTTATAAAGGAAAAAAGGTAAGTAGACTACTTAATTTTTTTTAATTAAATGCTACTACACATATTTATTTAAAAATTAAATATCTTATGTACCGTTAAGCAAAACAAAATATACCGCAGCGGCGAGCACTTTATTATCTTTCACTAAACGGACACTTTCATATATGTTCGCCGAGTATTCTATTTTTTATTATTATTATTTTCACATTTTTTTGTATTATTGAAATTCGCATCACATATCATATGTATATAACACTAATTTTGATGTCCGAACACAAAATAGCTTTACTAAAATGAACAATTTATTCATAAAAGTTGATCAAAACATGAAAAAACTTGGTGTTAAAGCTCGTTTGACACATCACATGTGATAATATATGAATCGCATACCTTTTGCAACATATTGGAAAATTAACAAAACTTTTTGTATCAAACTTTAAAATTCATCATTTATTGCTTTGAAAACTAAACATTCATAGCTTTTAAAACTATTTTCAAATATAATGTTTTTGCTTTTAACATAGTCACATGTGGTTTTGAACAATATGTTGTAAATCACATGTGATACCAATTACGTGTGTTACAACCTTGTAATCTTAAACGAGAAGTTATAATTATACGTGAATAAACATAAATAAACAAGGATTTACACTCACGCGTTGTTGCGGAGTGTTGTTCTATACAGTGTTATTGTACATGAACCGTAAAATCGTAATTAAAATAAGGTGTGCGATATTACGTTTCTCAATTAAGATAAGTCTTATTGTGTTAACAAAAGTGAGATCACAATCATAACAAATTTAAGTGAAAATTTTTAAGACGACAATATAAGTTACATCCTAAACAATTTGAGTTACATACACACAAAATGTAAAAAACCGTAAACAAACCACAAAGCTATATTGCAGAAAGTTAAAAAATACATCATTAAGAACCTGAGATTCAAAAGATAATTGAGACAAACGATGATGTGATGGTGATGATGATAATGAGTACTGTGCCTGTGATTCAATGAAACTATCTATGTCAACAAACCATCCAAATAGATGATGATGATGAAGCTGACGACGATTATGAGCGTGGTGATTGTGATCTACAGAAAATACCATCATAAAAAAGAAAATGTGTTTAAAAAAAATTATAACCTTGATGAAAAGAGTCCAATGTCCTTCGATTCAGAGTACACCTAACACTATTGCCACCGCTCCCTGCTTCCTTTTTTCTCTCACTGAAACCTGTTTTCTTTTTGACAAAGGTATTTTAATTATTGTTAAATGACAATCGCCATAGCCTTTGTTGTCATCAGCAACATCGTCATCATCTATGGCACTGCAAAACGAGCAATTAAAAATACCGCTACTGCAAAACAAAACGAATGCTATATCGATCACAAAATCATTATGTCAAAACACATTTTATAAAAAGCCGACACACAACTTTTCGAAAGTAGGGCATAAATAGTCACCATAATTACAATCACATGTCACCTTTATGATAAGCTTAGTTTCAAATAGGAGGGCACACCACAACAGATATCAAGCACACACATGCACAATAGTTTGTCGGAATTTCAGCATTCCTAAACTTAAATATGTTCGGCTGACTTTCCACTTAAACCAGTTTTTTAGTTTACAAATTTGTGTTTCAAAATTCAGAACCATAAGTCAATAATCATGTTAGCAAAAATGTGAGCAATCTTAACTTACAAACACCACAAATTTGACAAATTTCTAGCAACCTAGATTAGCTTTAAAAAAAAAGAGAATGTTATTGACTATTCTGTGGAAAACTGGAAGGGGGGTTGAATAGTTTACCGTTTAAAAACTTTATTACTTGTTGTATCAAATATCCATTCTTAGCTTGTTCTAATATGAAAGATGTTAAGTGTAGTTTATGACTAGCATAAACTTAAGACATGTTGTCACACAAGTATAATCAACAAGTCACAACACAAACAATCACATAATGCAAACATTAAAGTAAAGCAATAAGTAAAAGGAAAGTGCAACCCGAACACGAGGATTTATAGTGGTTCAGTCACGGATCTCCTTTCCGCCCTACTCCACTCCCCGAGTACCCAACTCGAGAGTTACTTCACTAGATCAAAAACCTCCCTTCTCGGCGGAGAAAACCTTACAATCGTCGCTTACACTTTATCCGGTACAAAGCTAGATACCGAGTTCTTTTACAAGGTACAACCACTCCTATCGTCGCCTATACAATATTTCTGACACTAAGCTAGATGTCGAGTTCTTTACCAAGGGTACAACCACTCCCGCTATGTTTTGTGGCCCAACATAAAAACATTGTGTTTTATGGGACAAACACATAAACCATCTAAACTATATTGTGATGATACAATGATGATCCAAGACATAAAAGTCTAATGGATATGAATGACTAATCTACATGAACTTCTTGAATAAGAAGTCTTCAATCATTGAGGATGTCAAGTGCCCTTGACTCTTCATATGTTGGAATGCTTTAATGAATGATGACTTCAAGATCTTGTAACCTTCTTGGTGGATCATGAAGTATGATATGCTTACAACAAAGATGAATGTTAGAAGCATTATGATCATTATTGAAAGGGTGACTCATGTGTGTTTTCTACATTGCTTTCTACTGCTCTAGATGTTGCTAAAAGAGTAGAGAGTATTTATGTTCTTGTGGGTTGAAAACCATGGGTGAAACAATGGGCTACTATTAATAGAAAACCAATCTGATCACCCCACGGATCCGGCGGAACCCTCAGAAGGGTTCCTTCCGTTATGCCCCAGGGTTCCTTGGGGACCTGACAGCAAACTTACAAAAACTACTCAAAATCTTTCCATATCTCTCACAAGTCTAATCAAGATTTCTGTGTTGTAGCATACGATGACTCGAGACGTTGAAAGGTGTTGAATATAAAATATGATTACGAGTAACTTGTACATTTTACGTTATGTATCAAGTTATACGTTTGTCATCAATCAAAACAAACGAGACTGTATAGATTAAATATCGTAACATTTGCACTAACATATTCTTACCGGATCGCCTATTCTGGCAGTAGTCAATTTGCAGGCAAAACGATAATTTCCCAGCAACTGGAAACCACAATGCATCAAAAACCATAGTGAATAGGTAAATAGACAAATTACAAAACATAACCGTAACCCACAAACGATCAGAAATGCAGATAATATAATCTAAATTAGCTAAGGCAAAATTTTCAACAGCCTTAAGCAGCTAATTGACTTACATTTTATATGAGACACGCTATACAATTACTATGAGGTATCTGCGCGCTGTGACTCAGCATTGTAGCTACCATATAAATAACCTAAAACACAATCACAAAGAAACATGCGGCATTCAAGTTTTTCTTTTGTTCGAGAACCCTAATAAGCTATACTTTTTGTGGTAATTGACAATTCTAATTTTTTCTGTCCAAAAACCAATTGTAATCCTTACGACAACTTTGCCCTCGAAAAACACAAAAACCGCCGACCAGTCACAACCTAACAACAAAGAAATCTTTGGAATTAAGTTTTTTGCTTAAAAGTTTTTATAAGCCAATTTTTTTCCTTTTTATAAGTCATTTTTCAGCAAACATTTGAGCTAATGATGCGAGTGGATTGCAACACGCACTACGTTTTACCTCTCGAGGGATCTCGAGAAGCTTGCAATCCCCACCAGGCAGTGTACCTGACCGATGTAGTATAGTGTAGTGGCAAGTACCGGGGGATTGATCGTTCTCTCACAGGGAATAGTGTTCGTTAGGCTAAAGGCTACTCTAATCTAGGTCTAAGGGTGGAGGAAGATTTTTTTGTATTTTTATATTTTTATGAAAGCAGTAAAATCTCTGGTTTTGGAGGATAGGGCGGAATTAGTTGCTAGTCAACTAACCCAAGTTATCTACTTCTAAGCTACTTATATTTTTGTATTTTTTTGTTTTAGAGAAAATCAGTGGTGGAGAATAGTGTTTACTTAGATTTCATTACTCCCTAACTATCTTTTACCATGTAATTAGTATGTTGAGTTTGCGTGGATGACGGGTGTATTCCTAACAAGTCGTAGGGAGTGCGTTCAATTCCCTAACTCTATAAGTTCCTACCTCACTCTATGACGATACGTCAAGCATCCTATCATGAGCTCACCGATAGCAACCTATGCATGAAATACTACCTTAAAATCGATAACGCACATACGATTCACGTTTCTAAAGACGTTCAAGCTTGTTACCGTATAGGAGATTAGCCAGTTTTCTCTAGTCTAACGTAGATGAAACATTCATCCAAATACAATCACAACATACACATCACATGATAATCAATAGTTAGGTTTCATTAGATCTAAGCAAACACAAAGTAAATTAGCCTAGCATGTTAAAAGAAAGACAAGTACAAGCATAAATCACACAACACATAGACATATTGTATGAATAAAGACTTATCTTGGATTAAACATGCAAGTTAGAGGGGTTAGGATACCCTCTAAGGTCACTAATACACGAACTAGGGTTTAACCCTAAAGTTCTTCACACCAAAATTCGACTCTAGTTCTCCAAAGTTATATAAAGTAAAGAAAAATCGTTCTATATATATAGAAAACGCGGGCTGACGGCGTCAACCCAATAGGTGACGTCGTCAGCTCGGCGATTAGGGTTTTCAGACGGCCTTCCTTGACGTGGTCATAATTGCTGGTTCCAGATCTGACGGCCTTGGTTGACGGCGTCACCAATTTGCACTACGAACTCTCTGGCCCGTCACGAGTATTTTTCCAATTCTGGACTTCACTTGTTCCTGACGGCGTCACCTTGTAGAGTGTGACGGCGTCACCTTCTGTAATCTTCAAGGTCTTTTGAGTTTTTGTTGTTTTCCGCACTTTTTCACTCCGAAAACGCCCGAAAATGCTTCTTTTGTGATTTTCCCTTCAAAAGTACCTAAAATGAGAAAAGAAACGACTTTGGGTGAAATCCAAACCAAAAACATACGAATTAGGACTCAAACTGACCCCTAAAAACGTAACATTTTTCGTCTCATCAGCTAAAATGACCTGTAGTTCCGTATTTTACACATTCGAGCTTCAAATTTCAAACCTAAGTGAATAAGTAAATAAGCATGTCATTGACATATTCAATGGCCGCAATTTACAAAAGTAACAAATCCATCAAATTTTGAGTAAACTCAATTAACTTTAAAAAGAAAAAGAAATTGTGTCAGCTATCGACCATTCTCCTATCACGCTGAAAACCAAAATGCATTAAAAACTGCAATGAATAGGTAAATAGACATAAAACGAACCCTCACCGTAACCTATAAAAGTTCATAAACTTGGAACATCCAATCTAAAAGCAGTAAATGGGATTCTTTTACCCAGCTTTCATCAGTTAGACGGGCATGACAATAGCAACTTTATAGATATAATGGTTGTTTCAAATTTCAGTCGAAGATGTTCTTTTAGCACAAACATACTAATAACTACACATACGTGATAAAAAATTGTATTTTAAGTTGCACAGAGAAAGGATTCAACTAAAAAATATGATTACAAAATAAAAAACATATAATTTGATTCCACAATTTACAGAGCATAGGTAAAGTTAAATCGAAAAACAATATATCATAAAAATCATTACTGTAAGTAAATGAACCAAACACAAAACAGATCATTTGTGCAGTCACTTACCAAAAGAAAGAAATCCTACCAGATTCTTACAAAATTCAAAAACGCAAGGAGCTTCTCTCGCATATTATTCCATAGCTTGTAGAAATGAAGATGGAAGCTTCGTGCATAATATGTCTTGGTATCCCTTTTGAGTATCAATGGAAGCTTCCATAGCTTGTATAAATGTCTGCATCAATCGAGTTCATCTGAAAAGGAATGACATCACATGTAACTAATATCATCCTCCGAATAACGAACGAAAACCAAATATCATTAACGCTTATAGATCTCAGTACTAAGGCTTTGTATCAGTCATTATCGGTACTTTATATGACTATTTTCCATTTCCTTTATCTAAGAATACTGATTTTTCCTAGGAAAAAATAATAACTTACCAAGTAACCAAATCATCATAGCCAAGCAAATGCTGCCCATATGAACCATAAAATCTGCAAAATCACAACATGCAAATCAGTTTGTAAACAACAAGCGAACTAAGGTTGTGTTTGTTTTTTAAAAAGAGGCTCTTAACAGCCTCTGAATCTGAACCGTTCAGACGTGGTCAGACATTTTGGCCGTTCAGACCATTTTTTTTCCCGTTCAGACGTGGTCAGAGGCAGTAAGATCTTAATGGTCTAGACTTAAGAAGGGGTGTCTTAATGCCTCTTGTTGACAGAAAAATAACCAAAAAAAAAAAAATAGTACGAGCAAGCAAATGTGCGGTTCAAACATGAGTTTTTTTTTTTTTTTTTTTTTTCATTCAGATGCGGTCAGATTCATACATTTACGCCTCAGATTCAGATGTGCGATTCAGATTCAGAGCCTCTTAAAAAACAAACACCACCTAAGTATTCCACTAATCACCCCAAACAAATTCTTTAAAGTTTGAAACTTAAACCCGAAACCCAAAAACCAATGTTTAATAGGCTAAAACCATGACTTACCGAACGACCGAATCATCATAGCCAAGCAAGTACTACCCATAACAGCCATAAAACTTGCAATTATTAAAAACATCAAAAGATTAAATTTTGAGCACCAAACATAAAAGCTCAAAAGATAAAAATGTTCCAGTTTATCCCATAAACTAAAACACAAAATGACCTAAGCCTGAGTAAACTGATTATGAAAATCACAAAAATTAAATTATGAGCTAACATTTTCATCAAAAACACTAAAAGGTCACACCTTGAGCTAACCCCAGAATGAAAATGACAAAAAATAAAAATAATAAATAAATAAATAAATAAAATCTTAACTAAATCCCTTTACTAAAAAAGTAAAAATAAAATAAAAATCCAATGTTAACAAACCTCATTGCCTAAACCTTAAATATATCAACTTTTAAGCAAACCCTAATATCAAAAACACAAAAAGCTCCAACTTTGATTAAGCATCATTACATAAAACACAAAAAGATCATATACTGACTAAACACCATTAACAAAAAAACCTAATAGACTTAATATAAACACAACTTTGATCATTACCTAACATGGTTCACCTTGTCAATGAATTACTGGTTCATGAATCACTGCTACTGATGTTGATGGTGTAATCGTCCCTTTTTCGATAATGAAGCTACTGCAAAAGAACAACAATATCATTATTACAAAAAAGAAAAAAGAAAAAAAAAAAAAAAAAAAAAGCTTAAGCTTCAATTTTAAATTAGATTCACTGATACAAATGAAAAGCCATAACTGATTTCGGTGTATAAATATTTAGAATTGATAATGAAAACAAATGTACAACCTGCAATAAACACTCAAAATCTTTGAAAAACAGGTGTAAAACATGCAATTAAACCGAAAAATTAAGTGAACCCACTAACAAACTCAACACTAACCCATTCTATTTTAAGAGAGGTGATTTGTACACTCCAATAAATGATTGACACACTCAGATTTTGAGTGTTTTGACATTTATATCCTCACATTACGTTTTACTCATTGTCACCGTGCAAAAGGTTACTTTAGAATTGCTACAATTAGAAAATTTTCTACTTTTAAGTAATAAGTTAGTTTAACTTTGACACAAAAATTCACATACTTAACTACGATTGAGTATTAGAGCTGGCAAATCGTGTCTTAACAGGTTCGGAGCGCGCGAATAACATAAGTTTCAAACATGAAAACGACTCGTTTAACACTTGGCTTTGGTGGTTTGAGTATGACAGATATACGTTTTATGTATCAAATAAGTTAAATATTGAACCCTAGAATACTAAAAACAATTATTTTAAAAAATAAAAAAATTGCATAGTACATTTTTTTCCCTTAACAGGTCTTAACAGGTACCCAATTTGCCAGCTCTATTGAGTATTAAAAATCTTAGAGTCCGTTTGGTTGGGGGGTGTGGAATGGGTTTTGGAGTGATGTGACATTTAAAGATTGTTTGGTTGTATAAATTTAGAGAGTGAATGGATTCAAAAATGATAGATTGAAAGATATGGGTGTTGATGGGTTTTGGTGGGTATTAATATTTTTAGTGTGCCCGTTTACCCCTCTACTCTTATCTTTTTCTATATTTATTTTAATTAATAATATTTTTTATTAAAAAATTATTATATAAAATAATTAATGCTATTAAAATATTTTTTATAATATATTTTCTCTCTCCTATTTTTATTTTCAAACCTTTTTTAAATCTTTCAAACCATTCCCAAATCTAAATCCAATTCTAAAGCGACCTACAAACCAAACGAGACCTTAATATGGAAAAACTCTTAGGTGCTGTTTGGTTTGGCTAATATGGGGGTATTTTGATGAGTTTGAATACAAAACTCAATAATAATCATGTTTTGTAGGTCAAAAAGAGAGGGTTTAAATGTGATGGGTCCCAGAAAAATGATGGGTTATTAAATGTGGTGGGTCCCAGAATACAAAACCAGTGGTGTCAAATTAATTATATTAGAGTTAAATACCAAAATACCCACTTAAATAAATCACTCTACTCATAGTTTTCTAATGATTGACTTTTTCAAAGGGTGTTTAAGTAATGTACTTAAATTACATTTTAGTTCCCTGAAAAACAAAACACAAAATTAAATTTAAAAATCCTATTTTTTAACCCCACAAAGTATAAAAACCCACATAATTTTTAAACCCTTGATTTAAATTTCACCAACCGAACACCCCCTTATAGTTTTTAAACGCTCATTGTATTGGTCTTTTATTATTGTTAATAAGTTTCTTCAACGTAAAACCCTTTGACAGAAAAAAACATTGCTAATCATAGTGAAGTCGTTTGTTTCCAATACAATACTCCAACATAAATGAGCGAAGAAAACTCAAATAAAAGGTTACATTATTTTAAAATAAAAGATAACGTACGTTGTGTAAATCTAAACGAAGACGTAGTTGACATTTGAAAATTATTAAAAATATGTAAAACTTGTTATTTAAAGAGGTAAGAGTAGGAAACCAAGTAAAGAATCGGAAAATATTTAATACGTCCACGCGCCTTCTTTAGATGCGTGTACGGCACCTTTGCTTTCTCCATACAATTACTTGATTCTTCCACTTCTTTTTTGTTCTTCCGGTTTTCGTTTACATATAACTAGTAATAATGCCCGCGCACGCGCGGGTTTTTTTTAAAAATTTTGAATGATATATTTTTATTTATTAAAAAACAAATAATTTAATTTTTATTTTGCTTGATTTATGATTTTTAATTGTAGTTTTTTATGATTAAAGATAATCATTTAAATCTTATCTATATTTTTTGTATTTATCTTCTACTTGTATAGTATATCAACAAAACGAATTTAAAAACTTATAAATTAAATAATAATTAACATATTACCGAATAAGGAAATATTCTTTTTTTTCAAAATGACAAAGTACCCACTAAGGGTTTTGTTTTATTATATATAATAATAATAATAATAAGAGATTTCATTAAAATTCAAAATTTGTTTTTAACTTTAACTAACAATGTAACAATATATGCATCATAAATTTATCTCAAACTAAATGTAATGGTGACCGCGAATGACCGTAGTCACTACTATAACATCAACACCAACTCAGCTTTCACTTTTACAACTTTCTTTATAACCAACGTAGAGCAATGGTAAACGCGGTTATATATATATATATATATATATATATATATATATATATATATATATATATATATATATATATATATATATATATATATATATATATATATATATTTTTTCATTTTCATTTTTTAAACACTAAAATTAAATATCATTAGTACTTAGAAACACTACATTAATAATTCTAATAAAATAAAAAATCATTCCAATAAAAATTACCAAAATAAAGGAATGCTTTCATTTACAACATAGTTGTTTGGTTTATAGGGTTTGGTTTTTGAAACTGAGTATGAAACCCCAAAAATAGACATTTTCTCTACCCACCTATGATGGCGGGTTTACAAACTAGTTTTCACACCAATATCCATAGTCATTCCATATACACACCAAATGCCCCCTAAATTATATTTCTCATTTATTTTTCGCTTCATCTCCAACACCGTTTCTCGTTGTCTTCTGGTCAAATGGTCATCGGGAGTAAGATAAAGCATGACGTTTTTTAATTTTTTCATTTTTTCCCTTGTTGAAAGATAAACATTTGACGTTGCATCTCAAGTTCTTCTTGCTTTTGTGCAGTCTTCTATTGTTCCAATTCCATTTGCTACCGACGCACTGTTTCTTCCATTTCCATTTGCCTCTGCTTCAACTCTAAATAAGAATCTCGGGTTTCCTTCTTTTTGGAAAAGAAACCTGATGCGACGTTTTTCCATTTATCGACTAACCGATCAACAAGAAGAGGTGCATCAACTGAAGAATCCGAAGGAATGGAAGAGAATGGCGCTTTCTTCTTAGCTTTATCCAGGCCTGTTCGTTGAACTTCCGAACCTCTACATCCGCTGAATCAGCTGCTTCGCAGTTGATATTAAAACCACCATGTGTTTAGTCCGATGTGGCGTGTGAGGTGGTTTATGATGTCTTTGATTTTTTTGAGAGCAGCTTCTTTTGGTTTTATAAAATTTTGGCATTTCTATCTCTTGCCAACTTTTATGTTGCCTCAAAAGTTTCCACGGCTGAATTAGTGTGAAGCTCTGACCGTACATCGCTTGATATTCACGAGCCGCTTGCTCGAAGATTAGTTGGTCATTTGCGCTACTCTAATGCCTCCGTTTTACATTATCATGATCCGCGTAAAATTGACCAACTTTAGGACGAAGCCTATTTTCCATTTGCAGTTGAGGGCATCGTATCCTCTTCTCGATTCCCTCATTTCCTTCCTAAAGTAACCTAGTATAGTCGTCCAAAACCCATCAACCTTTTGAGCATTCCGTTTAATGCTATTTTTGGGCGTGTTATCCAAGCCATACATAACTGTAACTCTTCCGCTGGGGTCCATGGTTTTTTTTCATCTTTTTCTGACGTCTTGGTTTTTTGACATCTTTTTTACGGCTTCTTTTGACTGACGCAACTTCTTCAAAGGTAGAGTCGTCTTGAACACAACTGATGGACCATGAGACAACTGACATTTTCATGTTAACATTTATTCTTAAACTAGAACGTTTTATTCAAAACAAGTACACAATAAACTTTACTCATAACCGTTAGGTTATCCCGCGCATAACGAGAACTATCTTTGGACGTTTTACGTCATGAGCTACCACAATAGACTAAGATTCAGTCTACACTAAGCAAGTACAATAGCATTCTCATAATCATTTTTAGTGATCATAAACATTTAACCTATTTGTCTATGCATGGTATTCTTTCTTGTATTATTTCTCAAGCATGCATGCACAACATACCCAACAAAATTCACCACCTTTATCAATACCCCAAAATACTTACACACTTTCAAAATCACTCATTTTCCTCACCTTTTGTGTAGTAAAACTAACCCCTCCCTTTTTGTACAAGACTAGTCACCAACTATTGACTTAAAATGTGCTTAAACATACATTATGCACATTAGGTGAAGACTTGAACCGTTACACTTTCCTTTGAGTCAACTACCATAAAAAAAACCCCTTGACACTCAAAACCCACGAAATAATCAGCCCCCTCCCCCATGCTTCCCATGTCTCTTGTGCCATATTTGGTCTCCTAGACACCTTCCTAAACCAACCAAACAAGTTACCACTTAGTTGATCCAAGTAACTAGACCACTTAGTTGATCCAAGTAACTAGCTAGTTACTTCACCCTCTGCCCTATAAATAGAGCCCTTATTCCCCTCATCTGACACACACAAATACTTTACTTCCTCTCAAATCTCAGTTGGTCATGAGGTAGAAACAACAAGATCCGAGGGTTATTAAGGATATCAAAGGTGTTGGTAACATATTTCTAGGGTTTTTAAGCTTTCAGGTTGGTATAAGTTCACTTCACGACCATCATACTCATCATTATTTCGTGTAAGTGTCCCATGAAACTGATTTTACTCTTATTTAACATGTCATGTATTGTTTTCATATCACCCTATTATATTTGTTGTGTTAAAAGTTGATTTAAACAATGTTACATAACTAGGGTTTACTGATCATAAAATAGGGTACTTGTTAACGAGTTTTAACTATCTTACAAAACACTTTTGGTAAATATCTTTCAACCACAAGATACGTTAATGTCTTAGGAAGATTTTAAGCTAAGAATCGTGAATTTTGGAGGTGGTTTGATATGTCAAACAAATTTATACAAATAAGTGTCCAACAGGTAGGGCTGTTGGTATCCGCGTCTTGTAACTACATTTTGGAGGTCTAAAACTTTGAGATTTTTAGCAAGACCACCTGGGTTAGAAAGCTAACACATAAACATAAGCCATTACGACTGGTCTAATACATATTCACCGCCTCTAGAAAACACTGAAAACTAGTCATGCATTTTATGTAAAATGTGGCATGATTTAGACTTAATCACTTGATTCCCAAAATCTATTTTAGTGTGCTTATTATTTGTATTAGATTGGTATTTGTATTTATGTTAGATTTGTATTAGTATAGTTTGAGCTCAAGTCCAAATAAAATTTCGTACATAACGACCTCAAAATGTTTTATATTTACGGTTTTAGATATGTTTTAACCTTCTAAATATAGCGTTTAAACCTGTTCCATTTGTGCCCAGAAAAGTTACGAGTATCAATCCGCCAATTGTGCCCAGAAAAAACCCGTTCCATTTGAGTTCTTTAAAGTCTTGGCATTTCGTAAAAAGTTATACTTCTTTAATTGTAAAATAAAACTGAAAGTTGAAGTGTCAAAAAGCATGCAAAGTTTTTAAAAGCTTATCATCACATTTATAGTTGTCAAGTAATAATTTTGTTTATATGACCATATTGTTTCACCTAAAGCATCATTACCAATTATCACAATAAACAAAGCGCTCCTGATTGACTAAAAGGCATATTTCTAGGACAAGCCCTTTAAGGAGTTGTCAATAGCTAATTAATTTTTAGTAAAACCTTATCAAGCTAGTCTAAATTTTGGAAATAGGTTGTATGTAAATATGTAACTGATTCTTGAGACTTAGAGAAATCATATCTATGGTATAAAAAAAATTGAAAAAAAATAGTTCCTTTGATTCATATGAATACAAAATTATATGAAAAGCTTTGCCCTTTTTTGGTGATAGCATATTGGTTGGCGGTCAAAAGTCAAATAATTTGGGCCAGAAGTCTAACACAAATGACACTTTCCAAAGAATTAAGGGCCCGTTTAGTTTGTAGATGGGTTTAGGATTAGGATTTGGATTAAGATTTGAATCTGGATTTAGATTTTGAATTTAGTTTTGAAATGAATGAGGAGAGAAAAAAATTAATAATTATTTTGTAAATTTATTAAATTAGATACAATAACTTTAAATTAAAAAAAATTGAATAGGACAAAAAAATGGATACATTTGTGTGATTGAGATAAAATAAAAATAAAAGTTAAATCAATAAATAGTGTAAACCCACCTAGAGGGTGGGTATTTAAAAAGTGTGGGCCCATTGAGGATGGTTCCCAATTTACAAAGTATACTTTTCAAACAAACATGGTTTTTTGTATTATAACCCAAATCCAAAAGTCACTACCCCATACCAAACGGGCCCTAAAATTTGGGCAGTTAACTAACATGGTTGTAATTCTAGGCTATGTTTGGCGCAAAGCTTTTTAGAGCTTTTTGGGGCGATGAGCGATGAACAATGAGCTTTTTGATTTTTAGTGTTCGTTTGGCATGAGAGCTGTGAGCTTTGCTATTTTTTAGGAAAGCTCATTTTTCTAATGCTTCTTTATGAAGCTGTGAGCGGTGAGCAGTGAGCTGTGGCTACTGCTCACAGCTCACAGCTACTGCCCAGTGCTACTGCTCACAGCTACTTTTGCCAAACACAACCACTTCATATCAGAACAACAATTGTTCAACGCAGTTAACCGTACATGGTTGTAATGCTACTCTCCCCATACCAAAATACAGTAATAGTTCAAGGATAAAAGACTGACAATTTAAAAAAAATCATAATTGTTACAATTTTTCTTTTTTATTTTTTACAGAATGATAGTTTTACTCTTAATCAATTAATTGATTATTTATTGAAAGTTTGTAATACTCCGTAACAACTTTAAGTAATGGTAATATAGTAATCTCGACCAAATTTCTCTATCTATTTTTAGTATTAAACGATTAATTTATGATAACCCCGAAATATAAATGTGGACAATAAATATGTATTGATTTTAGTTGTTTGTATTACGTTGTCTGCGGGTTGTCTACTTCCTTTTTCTGTTAACATACCTTTACCTACTAAAAAAAGCTTTAATGATATCAAATGATAAACTCATAAGCCTCATTCATTTCATACTTTTTAAAGAATATATTTGGGACACAGGTGTTTCTTTTCCACTTAATTAGTGGGTAAAAATCTTTGTTTTGTTTTTTTTATTGGGGAGATTCATAAAAAAATTTCTCTTTCAGTTAAAAGGCTAAATAGATGAGCATTGCTATATACTCATACATAATCTTCTTACTCATCCTTCTACCCACAAAATAAGTAAGCAATTAGATGTGTCATGCACTAACTCTATCTCTTGATTTAGATAATTGATCTTTTCATTCGTCACAATCTTGCAAATAGGAATATTTGCAGGCACAAATAATATAAATAAATATCATTTTAAAAAAATAGAAATATTGCTTAGTTTTTCCATTTATAAAGTATGTTTGATATCACTTCTAACTAGACAACTATATAAACTAGTAAAGAGTGTCATGGTGAGCGAACGGAGCCTCATTGCGAAATTTTATATGATAACTGAATACGATGGTTAAAAAAATATTATACTAACTGCTGTGACAAAACAAAGTTTTGATGATTTATTTTTAAGTTAACACATATTTACAACATAAAATTGTATAACATTAACAATTTTTGTGGAAGAGAGTTTTGAGGCCCCAAATATATAACGGGTATATATTTTAAAACCTTTAAGAGTTTGAGGCCATGTACGATAACACGTCTCCACACCCTCTCGTATACGGCTCCGCTAATAAACTTCAACCAAAATATTGTACATCACAATTGTAATACTGAGAAATTAGCATTCGCTTAGGCTCACCCGCACTCATATTAAAGTGGCCCAGTCTCTTTCTAACTTGTTATGAACTGGACATTGCGATAATCGGACCTCTTGCTAGAAGTAAGACCGAGATTCACCCGTTTCATTATTTTGATATGAGCGGTGCCTCTCAAACAAGTGGTCAATAGTTCAAGTCTCAACCACGATACCGGTTTAGATATATGTAGAGGTGGCCCAAAATGAAAAAAATAGACTAATTTTGGCTACTTTGTAAAAGACTTGGGCACATTTAGCCCTCTCCTTTTTCTGAAATGGGCATATTTAGCCCATTGAAAAGTTAAATGGGCACTAATGGGCACATATTTTCTCTTAATTAAAGAACATTATAATCGTTTTTAAAAAAAACTTATATATATATATATATATATATATATATATATATATATATATATATATATATATATATATATATATATATATATATATATATATATATATATATATATATATATATATATATATATATAATATTTAATTTTTAAATATAAATGAGGTATTACGTTTAAATAATTTATTTCATCATTTTTGGTCTTTTATAAAGCGATTTATATAACTTGTTGCAAATCCACACAAGTCATATATCATATATGAATTTTGTGAATTTGCCGTTATATATTGCAAATTTCATGTGCAACACAGTTGTATACTTGTATTAGGAAATTAGCATTATCATGATTATTTGCAAATTGCACTAAGCTTTAGCTGGTGGGTTAAACCCAATTGGGCTCAAAGCTGCTTAATGGCCCATTATTTTTATTTTTATAGCGAAAAATGATCATAAAATGGTGACACACAAGATTTTATACGTCCACGCGTAGGGTGGAACGATATTCATCAGTGACCGAGCCAGATTTTTGAGCTCGAGTGGGCCGAATGAAGTGTTAAATCGCATAACTTACATAAATTTGAACATTTTTAAGGCTAACGGTGTACACTTTCTAACATAGCAAAAGTTCATCAAAAAGTCAATAACTCATATTAAACTCACGAGCTCACATATTTTATAAACGTTAACTATAACAAACCCGCACATCTTATAAATTTGCAACAAAAAACATATACACGCAAGGTAAGTAACTAAATACTCATTCCTTTTTTGCATTCACGCTTAATAATTGATCAAAAATTGGATGGGCCAAATTATCCTTATATGAACTTTTGGACTAAATTATACATATGCATGCCTTGTTAAGAAGTTTTTTAGGGTTGGCCATGGCCACCATGTCTCCTATGTAGCTCCATCACTGATATTCATAGTAAGGTTTGGGGCTTATAAAACATGGTTTGTTGATTAATGGGTTAATTTTCAGTATAGTGTTTTTTTTTCATCCATGTTAAAACCTAATCACAAATGTAAAAATAGAGTTTTACACTTTTGCATGTATCACTTTGTTTGATTAACAAAAATAGACAACCTTACTTGCTTAATGACTACGTTAATTAGATTTTTTTGTACATTCGAGTCTAATTTGTATAATTGTTAATTCTTTGTCCGTCTTTTTGCTTTTACAACTATTTCACATTGTCTAACATATAATTAAACTGAAAGACATGATACCTAAAAATTCACTATAACTAAATATTGTTTGTACCAATAAAAGAATTAGAGGGGATAGATGAGAAGATTATTACATATTTGCAGAAAGGTAAATTGATATATCAAACCAAAATCAACGGGCCAGTTAAAAAGTTCACAGGTGCTTCTTTTTTGGTGTTTGGATTGGTTGGAGGGAAACATGCATGTGTGGATCTAACCGGGGTTTCTTCTCTCGTGGGTTTGAGTAGCCGGGGTTTCACAGTAGGGCAGGCTGCTTTGAAAGCCGTCTCGTACAAAGTGGCAAAACACGAGAAAGCGTGCATTGAAAATCAACATGTTTTTATTCCTTTCACGTTTGATACTTTTGGTTTCCTTGCACCTGAGGCAGTGGAGTTCCTCAACAGAGTCCAACGTGTTATGCATAGTAATGTTATGACACCTAGATCCACAGATGTAGTTTTCAAAAAAATAAGTTTTGCAATTCAAAAAAGGTTAGTGGCGCAGCTTGTTGCCCGTTTGCCTTCCACCTCTATGTAAATCTAAAACTTAATTCTTAATAATAAAAAAAAAAACAAAAAAAAACAAAACACAAAAACAGTAAATTAAAGAAACACAAAAAAAACTAAATTAAATAAATAGTTAAGAAAATGAAAAAAGTAAGAGGAGAGATAAAATACCACTCCTACCGTCTAAAAAAAATCGTTTACTTTCAGAATGCACAAAGTTTTAGAAATTTAACTAACGACAATCTCTACCAATCAAATGTCATCTTTACACATTTAAGTCTCTTCTCATTGATTAAAATATAAAATGACAATTATTTATGACATCCAAAAAAAAGCAATGTAGACAGTTATTTTAAAAAGAAAGTGGTATTCATTTCATCAAACTTTATGGTGATTGATAATAATGAAAGACTGTGCAATTTATCTCTCCTCATCCTTTAGCTATCTTTTTTTTTTTTTTTTTTTTTTTTTTTTTTTTTTTTTTTTCATTTGTCAATTAGGTTTATGGGTTAGGCGTGCCTATCACTACTTTTTTTTAGTAAAATGATTTACACATTCAAATTTTGATTGAAACACTCTAAACTATGCATTAAACAGTTGTAATGTATTTATATTATGCTTTAAGTTCTTGTACATTAGAGTGTGTAAATCAAAACCTCATATGTGCAAATCATCTCTCATTTTTAGCAACAAGCTAACAATGGTCATAACATGGAAACCCGAAAGCCTGGCCCCTAAATTTCTTCTATGCAAAATAGTCCCTTTTTAGAACCGAACTTTCTAGAAGTATGATCGAGATTCACCCAATTTCAACATGAATCAAGTGTTGTAGGTCTTGAAAACGTATAAAAGGTCAAAACCTTTACAATGTCTTTTAAGAAGTATATACTCTTTCCGTTCCGAAATAAGTGTTATGGTTTGATTATTTGAATTCTTTCTTTTTCAACTTTAATCTTAAATATTTTTGTTTGTGTTATATAATACTTGATCAAAATTACACTAATGAAGATACATTTAAAACTCAATCCATTCATATATTTTGCATTAAGTATTATACAACAACGACAGCAACAACAACAACAACAACTAGAAAGAAAGGAGAAAAAAAANAAAGTTGAAAACAAAAGTTAAAGTCAAAATAAGACATTTGTTTAGAGACCGAGGGAGTATATAGCCAAATTGAGAAACGGTTATGATCATGCAGTCCGGAGTCCGGTCACATCAACGATTAGAGTTTATATACAATCCTTGCAACACAAATACAAATGACGTCAATCGACAATATTATTAAAAAATTAGATTGAGTGTCACAAGTTGACTAGCATGGAGAGGATAACTTTCTCTAATATTGTGATAAGCGAGAAGTTAACAAAGATTTGATTTGCAACACCAAGCAACAACATTATTTCTTTCTAATTTTATATATGCTCGATTAACATCAACAAAACACCAAACAAATTAAGGTCAAACACCCATATCCACACGTTACCATATCTCTGTAACTACAAATTATAGCCCTCCAATTAGGTGGTGACAATCAAAAAGTTATTATCATTATACTATTACATTACATATATAATCAATATAAGGAATAAACCAATGAAAGAACAAATAGAAATGCCTCTATATACTCATTATATATTTAATATAAGGAATACACAAATATACTCCTAAGTATGCACTGGTGGTGGGTTCAAACCTCGTGGATTAGCCTGCCAAAAGGTTGGAAACCATAGTTACTAAAAAAAAGTATATATATATATATATATATATATGAAACAATGAAAAATTACAAAAAAGAAAAAAAATCTAAGAAAGAGATGATAAGATACATGCATATACAACTATACAAGTATATATATGAAGCTTACGTACTTATGTATACGGTAATTATAAATTTCTACAAAGAAGGAAAAAATAAGTGATTAACTAAATAGTTAGACAATATTAATCAGCACAAAATTGATAAATATCATCCATGGAAGGGAACTCCAAGAGCAACTTATCGAGGTCTCTAAACGACATCCCTTTTTTCAACATCGGCGAGTTCACAACACCACGACGACCACCGTGTGATGACACCATGTTGTCAGGAGAAGAAGCAGGTGAGGGAGAATCTTTTCCAGTGAGACGTTGAACAACGGACTTAAAGCTCATTGCATCGGTCTCAACATACTCGGTGTTGATGATCACCACCTTCACAGGGTCCTTTCTCGATCTTGACATAGCTTATAATCTTGATTTGTAAGTATAAACGAATGATCGAATACAATAACCACGTACAAGATGAGCTCGACTTGTGGAGAAAGAAAGAAAGCAAGCTAAGGTGACTTGCTAAATTAAAGGTGCAAAAAGTGGTGTGAATATATATGAGGTTTTGTATGGATTAGAGTACTAAAAGATATGATGATTGAAATGAATATATAATTAAGTTTGTTGGGGGTATTTATAGAAGAATGGGTCGAGGAAGACTTTTGAAGTTGGGGTGGGCAAAGGGGTCGAGGTTTCACAACTTTAAGTAAGGTCAATGTAAATATTGTCCTTCAACAATCGATGATCTCCAACTTTGACCATTTAGTTTACATGTCTACATTTTTTGTTCCTTTTCTTAACTTGCTAAAGAAGTTTACACTAATCACTAATATTGTTTTGGACATTTCAAATTTAAACCAAGGATCAAATGGTTAGCGCGCACCTGTGACCATTATCTTCCAACCTTAGAAGTTTCTAAGTAGGTTTTCTAAAGTGTAAGCACACTAACAAAATAGATTAATTTCATATGAAAATCAAGATTAAATCTCTCTGTGGATTGTTTGGTTGTTTCAGAACTTTGGAAACCGATTATAAAGTGGTAGGGTTTCAATAACTACCCAAAACAATTTGGTTACTTGATCTCGTGGACTTGCGTGCTAAGTTTATCACTCTTTCAACTATCGAAAGGTCTTGTTTTGATTCTATTACTCAAACAACGATGTGCGTCGTTTGAAGATTCCACACCAAGGTATGTCTCTTTTCACGTTTGGATAGTTTATATGAACAAAAAATTACATCACGCGACAAAGATTCACGTGGCACAAGAGAACACCGGAAAGGTCGGCCTCATGAATATAAATTTAGAAATCATAATTGATAATTAATATATTCACTTTTCCTGAACTTAAAGGAAGAAAACAAAAAACAAAAGAAAGTTTTAATTAGTTGCTAGTAATTCCAACCTAATCCTTTTGACCCATTTTAAAATCCTACTTTGTTTTCGTAAATGCCAAATTCCGCACATTGAATATACTAAAAGGAGTATTTTTAGAAAGTATAAGATTTATAGGAGTTGACCATTAATGAAGAAAAACAAAGCAGTCTAGAAGGACCAAATAAAAATATGGATTTAGTCAAGCCACGACATCAAATATTTTGGTCCATGCAACCACTTCGAAGTTTCCTTCGCATATCAATATCAACGTCGAACCTAGCTTGCTTGCAATATTGTCCAATGTTACCACATTCACGTGTAAATAAGTCGTCACGTAATCCCTAGATCTCGAAATTTCGAAAGTAGAACTGTAGCTAAGTTTACGGTCTATAATAATTTGGCTTATGCAGATATCTTAACGCATTTATTAGAAAATGAATATGTAATCAGATGTACAGTATATAGAGACATGCATGTTATCCGTGATTGACATTGTGGACTTCTGGTTGAGCTGAGAGGTGGTACGAAGATTTCTCGTGATGCATATTATATTATGCATGAAGCATGCACATGGGGTTAACAAAGTTGCTGAATAAGGTGTTAGGTGTGGCTAGTAAAAGTGTGACAAAATGTTCAAGTTTGGTTAGCATGACGAAATGAATGATACATTTTGTTATAAGTTTATTGATCTGTTAGAAAAACACATTACTCAAGCAGGGATTATGGTTCAATGCATTACACTTCTTTTTGCCACAAAATAAAGTAAAATACCAATCTTTATGTGGGATGTCTAGAAACTTAATGACTTTTGATGAACTAATTGTCAACCATAATTAAACTTTTGCTTATTTCTGACTGTTATTTCATGCTCATAAACTTTGATTTATTTATCAGTTTAGGGTTTTGTTAGTTATTATGGAGTACTTGACAATTGAACAATTTCAAATAAATTATATTTGAAATCAGATATCTCTACATTTAAAAATTGAGAAGAGTATAGGTTTTCAGAAACATTAAAAAGAATGCTACAATAGCAAGTAGCGCTGTTGCTGACAAAGGTTTTACAAAATTTGCTAATATTAACAATATCAATTTCAACCAACTTCGCAGTTTTTGCTAATCTTACTATCTTATAATGCATAAACCACTTCTAAAAATAGTATACTTAATTTTAAGCCTTACAAGTTTAGAAGCTTAAAGTACAAGTTATTCAAACACATCAAACACAATTAATACCATAAATGAATATAATTAGACATTTACAAGTTTAGAAGCTTAAAGTACACACCACTTTTTAATTTTAACATACAATTAACACTAACATTAAATACAATAAATAAAACATTATATACATTAAATACTATTAATTAACTGGTCAATAAATACAATTAATCAACTTATTAAAACACCCCCTACATAAGAAATACAAATAATCAAGCATATTGTACAACCAACTTAAACACAATTCCCGCATTAAATGTCACTAATACAAATAATAAAATAAATATTCAAGCCCGAACGAGCAACGGGCCAAATGGGCTCGAGCCCGAACGGGCACGGGCCAAACGGGCTCGAGCCTGAACGGACACGAGCCAACGGGCTCGAGCCCGAACGGACACGAGCTAAACGAAAATTTTGATATCCGTAAATTTATTGTCAAAAAGAACAAAATAAACGAAAATATATGATTCACCGGAAAATTTTATTTCAGGGTACCCGCAGCTGCAACGCGCGGGGACCCTGCTAGTATAACTAATGGGTAAAGTAAATTGTATTTGTATTTGAAAAATTATAAAGAAATGTTGATAATTAATTATGCTTTTCTGCACATAATATACTATTAAAATTTAGTTGTTAACAACTCGAAAAGTTGTTAGTAAAACCCAAAACTTTTTATGTGGACTACTAACTTGAATGCATCTAGTAACGTTCCTTTAATGACATTTCAAATTTTCAATCTGTTCCCCACTATTGCTAAAAGGGATGCCAATCATCACCCGTCGGCCGGTTTCATTATTGGTGGATAGGGATGGATTTTAAAAGAATGTAGATGTGGATATGGATGTTTATGGGTAAAGGTTGTCATCCATGGGTAACCTGATTACCACCTAAAATAATACCTCATAACTCGTTTGGAAAAAATACAATGCAATGTCTTTGTGTCATATCGATAATTCGGGGCTGTAAACGATCTGAACGTTCAGTGAACATTTCATGAATTGTTCGGTAAAAAGTCCGGTTATGTTCGTTTATTTATTAATTGAACGAACATGAACGATATTTTTCGTTAGTTTAATTAAATGAATGAACATGAACAAAAGTCGCATCCATTCATTTATGTTCGTGAACGTTCGATCATGCGTGCTTTTATGTTCATTTATTTATTTATGTTCGTATATCATATATTTTAATTGTATAATTTTAAAATTGGCTTGTTTAAACAAACACACTTACAAAACAATATATTGTGCATAACTTAATAAAGTTTATAGCGGTTCGGTATGAAACTTTTCTACGCCCTACTCCACCCCTCAAGTTTCTTACTCGAGAGTTCATTCACTAGTTCAACAAGCTCCCTTCTCGGTGGATAAAACCAAATAACGTTGCTTACAAGTTTACCGATACTAAGCTAGATATCGAGTTCTTCTTCGGGTACAACTAAACACGTTGTATTTTAAGACCCAAACACAACAAACCTATAACTCTTGTGTTTTAAAGCCCAAATACAAAAAACCTATAATCCATTTGTTATAAGGACTAAACGTAAACTTATCTAACCTCTAGTTTGGAATAAAGTTTGTGATAAATGGTGTTGTATGGTAGTGATGAATGGTGTTGTATAATGGTGATACAAGGCATGATTATTTAATGGATTTGAATAAATAATCTAGACATCAAGAACTGATATAAGCTTGATATGGTTGATCTTGCCTTGATAAGAAGATTTCAATGGATGAAGATGATAAAAGCTCTAAGCTTGTTGTGGTGGATTTTCACATGCCAGTATGTTTTAAATGGATGAAAATGACAAGAGCTCTAAGCTTGTTTTGGTGGATCTTCATATGCTAATATGTTTTCAACAAATAAGAGTTATAAGCATTATGATCAAAGGTTAGTGCGAGTTTTGAAGACTTGAGAATGCTTAATGATACATTACAAAATCTTGGTTTAAATGGTAGCTAAATGAGTTGTTTAAACAGACAAGTAAAATGTTCACATAGTCACATGGATCCACAAATCCTTACATCCGTCCATTGTTTCAGATCTATGGGTCGCTAGATCTGAAAAGAAAATTTTAGCCGTTTTGAGATGTTTTTTCAACTTTTGTTATCATTGTTTCAATTCAAGATTGCTTAGGAAAGAGTTGGAGGAAAACATGTTTGATCACTTCCTAAATTGTTAATCAGTTAATGGCTATAAATAGATTATGAAAGGTTTGATTCGAAAACATTCAATGAAAGATCGATTTGAATCAACTCCTAAATTGAAAGACTCTTGCTTGTTGCTAAATTGATTTTGATAAATCATTTAGTGAGTTCTTATAAAAATAGTGCAAGTGTTTAGAAAGCATTTTATAAAGTGATGAAAGTGTTTTGATGCAATGTATATGAAATAAATGCAACTTTGACTATTAGGCTAGTTTGTAAATTCTGTCCATATCGATCTCTATCTCTTTTCTATTACTTATAATGCATGCGTGTGCATTTCTTAAACTTAAAATGTTTAAAATTGAGTAATGTTGATTGCCTATAATACCTTTACAAAACAAGTTCAAATGAAAAGTTTTACTTATTATAATTAATTCTGTTTTAATGAAAAGTTTTTAAAATACGATTGATTAAAAATGGTAACAATATCAACCACTGATTAATACTTTAAATATTGTTCGATCCTCAAATTTTTTTTCATTTTTCGTTATAACCTATAGACTTTTCTTTTCTCTCAATGACTAAAATTTAAACTCGTAAGTGTTGCATCAAGGGTCGCACCAAAACACAAGTCCGCAAGTATAATTATTTGACGTTATACACCGTTGATTTGTGATGATATTCGTCCAGTCTTTTATAAAATGTATAATAGGGTTCTAAAAGAGAATGACTTAAACTGTAAATACTTCAAGACTCTAAAATATGTTTTAAACATTCTTAATAGTTTGTTAGATGTTTTGATAATAATGTAACAAGACAAACATGTTTGAACCTCTGTTGAAGCATGAGAAGATTCGAGACGTCGAAGACAAGAAGTGTTGAGGAATATATATTGCTTTGGCGATTTATGATTACGAGTAAATTTTGCATTTTACGTTATATATTAAAAGTTAAATGTTTTGATAATAATGTAACAAGACAAACATATTCGAACCTCTGTTCAAACACGAGAAGACTCGAGACGTTGAAGACAAGAAGTTTTGAGGAATATATTTTTTTTTGGCGATTTATGATTATGAGTAAATTGCGCATTTTACGTTATATATTAAAAGTTAAATATTTGTCATTATTAATTAAAATGTAAGACCGTTTTAACTTAAATATATTCGTATTTCCAAGTATTGAATCACAAACGGGTGCCTACAGGCTAAAAGTTTCACTTTTTATTATGCGAGTCATATTTCTGAGTTTAGTACGACCGGTATGAATATATTGATGAAAATGATTTTTTGTTATTTTATGATTGGTGCAACTTGTTTCACTTATAACAATTGACTTTTTCGTCGTTTATGACCAAAATACGCCCTTTACAATCAGCTACCCAAACTAGTGTGAAACCAAGACCTTGTTGCTAAATTCCATATTACTTCGTATATATAATTTGATTCTTGAAGAAAAAATGTACGGGGTACTATTCTTTCGAGAGATTCATACGAAGAACCTTCCATGGATATTATTAAATCACCGTTTGCTTGAGCCACACTCTTTCTATAATCATTTTTACCACTCATAGACTATAAATACAAAATGGTTTTGTTTTTTTTTTCTCTCTCTCTTGAATGGCATATCATTATAAATAGGGTTTTTCTAACTTATGACTTAGAGCACAAGTTAAGCACACAAAAGTACTAAAGGGCCCACAAAAAAGTACTCAAGGAGACACAAAATTTATGGGTCCTTTAATACTTTTTTGTACTTTTTCATGGATCTCTGTATACTTTTGATGTGCTTAACATGTGCTCTTAACGCACAAGTTAGAAAACCTTATTGGATGTTTAAAATGTAGTGTGTGATCTTGGATTGTTTTGTGTGAATTAACGTACGTCGCTACGTGAGTTATTCCTGTTTGGAAAACTGTCACACCGAGGGTTGCGATATCAACTTGCAGCAAGTCAATCATGTTGGGCTGCGAAAATTTGGTTATAAATAATACGTACCACACATAAGTGTAATAACGACATACCTAACTTCAGAAGTTCAGTATAATGACATGTGCATAAAGAGATTTGACACATTTTTTGTCACGAGACTCGTTACTTCGACTATTATGAGAGACATCTATTCGTTGTGAATTGGTCATACGTAAGGATAAATCTTTTTGCGCGTTGCATCATGCATGTTAAGATAACTGGTTTTAACAGAATATCGTGTGCTTAGTCGACCAGATCTATCTAAATACTAATGACAAGATAGAAAACGAAAGTTCGAAGAAAGATAATGTGTAGGACATGTGGGCATCACAATGTCCGTATCTAATTATTTTGCTGACTTTAAAAGCAACGGCCAGTTAAGCCAAATAATTTGCCTAACTTAGTAGTTTCTTTATATAATTTTGACTCAAAAACCCCAAAGGAGGACCATCTTAGAAAGGGTACTTATGATACAGCTTTAGCTTCCTACCGTACACAATGTTTGACTTTTCAATCCAGTTAAAAAGACACAACCTAAATTCATTCATTCACAAATCACAACTAATCATCAATGTCAAATAACACACTTTGAACTTTGAAGCCTAATAACTTTTTTAATTAGTGGATTTAATCTTTATTTTAAAGCAAAAGTTGTAGTTCACTGACACACAAATAATGATTTTGAATTATTGTATAAATAGTTTGGGGCAAGCGGAATTCGGTTTGGGTTGATTTTTGACTAAAACCTAAACTAAAACGCTCAAAACTGAAACCGATCAGTTTTTGTTTGTTTGGTTTTCCGGTTGTATATATTTTTAACCGTATATATATGGGCTTGCCAACTGGTACCTGTGGACGTATAGTCTGGAATGGACCCGGCCCGGCAGACAGCGGCGCACTCTACGCCTAAACCCTAATCCATACCCTATAAATATAGGGCTGGGATTACCTTCACAACACAACAGAACAGAATACAACATGTTACCCTAAGCCTAACCATTATGTTAATACAAATATCGCCTAAAAACGTTATTTATATTTTACGATCTTTGCTAAGTTTTGTTAATGACAAAGTACAAACTTTAGCTTATAAGTAATTCATCACTTTAGTTTTAAGTCTTGTATAAACTAGACTTAACATTTCTTTTTAAACATAAACATAGTTTTTGTTTCTTTAAAAAGAAAGTGTCACATCACATTAATAGAAAGTTTATGTGTTTGACCATCTTTGGTTCTTACACACTTTTGGAAGTATTCCACATTGAGTCAATGCATAAGTTGATGTGACATTGTGTGTGTCATAACTTAGTATTTACTTCCTTAATAAGAAAGTGTCACATCTCATCAATGTGCACTTATAGTAAGTTTGTGTGTTTGACCTTCTTTGTTCTTACACAACCTTGGAAGTATCCTTCATTGAGTCAATGCATGATATATATTGATGTGACCTTGTTTGTCTTGGAGGGATTTACTTTGTGTGCAAGTTTGGACATGTCAGTCCTGGCGGAACCCTGGGGGTACACGGGCGGAACCCTTGTGAGGGTGCCGCCGTTTCCGCCAGAGCTGACATTTGGTTATCTATAAATACCAACCAACTTGCAAGAAATCCCTCATCACTTTAGGCCATATTATTTGCATATCCTCTCATCTAACTCAGTAACATTTGACTTGTGTGATTCTCTTATGTAGCAAGGAGTTCACAAAGTCATTCGAGAAGTTACAAGTATTCAACTCAACGTTGCAAGACTTGTTATCTTTGTTGTGTATAGACTTCGGTAGTTTATACGTTAGTTGTATTATGTGTAAAAGTGATCGGTTTGTATTTTAGGCCTCAAAATACATAGTGTGTAGGGAGTGGTTGTACCCTTGGTAAAGAACTCGACATCTAGCTTAGTGTCGGTAAAATTGTAAGCGACGATGGGAGTGGTTGTACCCGTGTAAAGAACTCGACATCTAGCCTAGTGTCGGTAAAGGAAATTGGGCGACGATAGGTTGGTTCTACCTTGAGTTAGAACTCGGTATCTAGCTTTGTACCGGAAAAAGTGTAAGCGACGATTGTAAAGGTTTCTCCACCGAGAAGGAGTTTGTTGACTAGTGAAAGAAACTCTCGAGTTGGATACTCGGGGCGTGGACGTAGGGCAAGGAAAATAGAGTTCCTTGTAGCCGAACCACGATAAATACTCGTGTCATGGTTTGATCGTTTCTTTCTTTATTCTTGCATGCTACGTATTATCTTTTGGTTTACATCTTTGATAGTATCTTTGCTTATATCGTCAATAGTAATAAAAGTATATCATAGATTATAACTTTGATTATACGAAAGTTTTAAAAGGATAATCAACCTAAAAAGCGGTAAACTATTCAACCCCCCTTCTAGTTTTCCACAATTGGCATCAAGAGCTACGTTACTCAAGTTCTTTAAAATATATTGTATTTTAAAACTTGGATCGATCCATGGATTTTGAAAATCTCAAAGAAGGGCAAAAACCACCGCTATTTGAAAAAGAAAACTTTCTTGAATGGAAAAGCAAATTTGAAAACTATGTGAGATCAATTGATCAAGATCTTTGGCATATTATTTCTATTGATGATTTCAAACCAACGAACACGAGTTTTGAAAATCAAAATGATTTTTCCAAATTTGATAAAAACACTAAAGCTAAGGTAATGATTTACAAAGCTTTAACAAGAGTCGAATATGAGAGAGTGTTAAGTTGTCAAACGGCAAATGATATTTGGAAAAATTTGTCAAATCATCATCAAGAAATATGTCAAGTCAAAGATGATCAATTTGATCTTGCATATGAGTTAGAAGTTCTAGAAAAACTAATAGATAGGCATTTACTAGAAGTGAATACATGTACTACTAGTTTAAATGTTTTCAATGAAGGTACAAGTGAAGATGAGCATGTATGTCAAAGAGAACTTGCTTGTGAAACATGGAATGACACGGATGTAGATGAAGATGAACATCCGACTAGTGATTCTCAACTTGTTGAAACAACAAGTACAAGTAAAGATGAGTACGTGCGTCAAAGAGAACTTGCTTGTGAATCATGGAACGACACGGATGTAGACGATGATGATCATCCGATTAGTGATTCTCAATTCATTGAAACAACAAGCAAGGTACATGTTGAAACCAAACATTTTTGCTTCGACACTTTTCTCTTGGAATTTTCTAAATTAGAAAATGAGTCTAAACTCTTAGGTAACATGAACCTAAAAACTATCTTTAACAATGAGTCTTCAAAATCCCTAGGGAACAATTTTGAAAAGGAAATCTTGTTAGAAGATAAAATGTCTAGACTTGAGAGTAATGTTGAAATTGATCTAGAATGTAAAATATGTCTAGATTATAAACATGAGATTAAAAAGCAAAATGAGAAAGGGAAAATGTTAGCTAAATTTGATGAAAGCTCAAAATCTCTTGAAAGATTGTTAAGAAGTCAAAAGTTGTTTAGAGATAAAACCGGATTAGGATTTAACTCAAGATCATCATCAACAAGTGAAACAAAGAAAGTAAACTTTGTTAAACCTAGAAAAGAGATTTAGAGTTAGCTTAACCTTTAAATAGAAACTCATGACAAAAGGATTAAGAATATCATATTCTATGATTGTGTATGATTATCTAACCCTCTTGGATACATGAGAAATTGAGCTTCCAAGTGTATCGTCAAACCAAGATCTTACGCCTTGAGCTTATCATCTTGATAGCATCTCTACGCAAATTAAAAGGTACACATTGCTTCAACTTGCCTTTTGATTGTCTCTTGCTTCTTGCATTATGTGTTATAGTATGTATTATTTGGTAGTGTGTATCCCTATGTGTTTATGTGCTATTAGGATTTACTAAGATTAGTTTCTCTACGTAGAGAAATTTCATCTTAAGTACTAGTAGGAGATATAAGGTGGATTCGGTTCCTTAACCGTCAAGAGATTAACATGAGAAACTCTTGAGTAAGTCTCACTTAACTCTTGCTCACAAGTGAGCTAATTAAGAATCTCCTAAAGTGATAACATGTCTTGCACTCTTGTAATGCTTGCTAAACAACATCCCTAAACTCCACACTTTGAGTCTTAAATCATGATTTACTTCAATCATTCTTTTATGATAATTTCACATAAAACACGTAAGGTGAAATAAGTCACATGAAGTATAATGCATGGAAGAAAGTGAATTTTCAACATCATGGATTTACACATTAAAAGTGACACATAGTCATATAATGTTGTATCTCTTGGACTTTTTTATAAACCAATAAAATTCACAATGTTTTATGAAAGGAAACCTAAAGAGTCGAGGAGTCGTTGAATAAAACATTTAACGAAAAACCACCTCCTTCTAAGATATCATCTTCGGTAGATGATGACTTAGTCGAAAGTCCAACAATGGTAAGACAAGTAAGTAAAGTAAAATGACAAGGAAAATGAACTATTAAAAGTAATAAACATAGATGTTTAAAATCCTTAAGTCATAAACTAACGAGTGACACGACAAAAACCTCTAAGGCTTTAGAAAAATGATACGTTCATGAAGGTAGAACCATTGATCCGACCTTTCTAGAAGGTACATCCATTAGGCAAAACTTCGCCGCAATTAACTTTGATTGTCTCCCTGATATCAATGAGCCAATTTGTCCTAGGTTCATCTTAGAATTCTATGCAACCTTAACCCTCGATCTAGATGACTATGGTGAGATATTTTTGGACTTCTCAACCAATCAAACACCTCACCACATCCGATTAGGAGACTTTGGAACAATGCTTGGAGTCCCTTGTAGTGGTACGTGTCTTTACACGGATAAGTGGCCCCTTTCAAGCCTAGATTCTATCGATCGTTTTGCTCTATATCATCACCCTCTTGTTGACAAGGAAGTCATTCGAGAACATCTCTTTGTTAGGACCTCCAACACTAGGAAGAATCGTTTGGGAAAAGATGTGAACAAGGATCCCTTTGGTATGGAGCTTAATGAGCTTAAACCCCAATTTAGGAAATGGGAGGAAATTCTTAGGGCCAACGTCATAAGTTCCATAGGAAATAGAGACCATGTCAACACATGTCTTAGTTACATGCTCTATAGCATCTCCACGGGTCAACCCTTTAACCTAGCCTACTACCTAGCAAAAAGAATGGCCGACATACCAATAGTAGGAACAACCGCCCTACCTTATGGAATGCTCCTCACTCGCGTCTTTAGAGCCGTCTCTCCGATTCCTCCAAACAAAAGGGGAATTGAACTCGACTACAATCTTGTAGATCACATATTCGTCCCTCTAAGTGACAAGAGAGTGTTCAAAACTAAAGGGAAACGCACTCGCTCTCCTTCACCATCATCATCATCATCCGACATGAGCGAAGATGGAAATCTTCCAAACTCAAAGCTAGCACCTATTGACTATGTTCAACAACTTCCCACATTGTCAAATGAGTCCGAAGAGTTTAAACAAACAAAAGGGATGTGGAAGTGCATGGCAAGGTACATGGGAAAGATGAAGAAGAAGTTGGATAGCTTGTGTGACAAAGCTTGAGGAGTGTTTGGCACAAGTTGTTTTTAGAACGTTATAGACGTTGAACTTTGTGTTTCTTGTTAAACTTCATTGTTATTTGCTTGTATGCATTTTTACTTGAGTTTGACTATGTTTATGTCTCATTATTTGCGTTGAATGATGATATGTGTTTGTTGAATTTTCATGTTTATGTTATTATTACTAAATATGGAAATGTTCGCTAGCCCCCGGTCTAAGTCCAATAAGACGAGTGTCTTGACGTCAAATTTTTGTATTTCCTAACCCGCTATACATTATATTTTTAATTTCAAGAGTTTTCGAAAAATTTGAAAATCGTCTTACGGGTCAAAACGGTGGACTGCCTCATTTTTTAGGCTTGGCGGAACTGGCGGCACCCTCACCAGGGTTCCGCCAGTGTATTTTCTGGGTAAACCCAGTTTTCACCCTACGGAAACGGCGGCACCCTCGAATGGGTTCCGCCCTTGTATCCCAAGGGTTCCGCCAGTCACTGCAGAAAAATGGTCTTGTTTTTCATAATTCCACAAATCATAAAACATCTAAAGCTTTCCTTTAGTGAGAAACTATCTTCCTAACACTTCATCAAACACATCCAAACCATTTTCACCCATTAGAACCATTTGGAAGCCACTTCCCGCCAAAATTCAAATTCAAAAACCAAACAACCCAAGGAACCCTCACAAAGGATCCTTCAAACCTTTGCAACACCCCAAACCAAAACATCTTCCATAAACTCATAGCATTGAGTGCTTATGGTGATCTTTCACTCAACCCAACTCCATTGGATTAACTTCCAATGATTTGACAAGCCTTTGGTCAAACTCCAAATCATTACAAACCTCCATCTTTATATGGTTGAACATCAAATCCAAACACCCATCTCATGACATGTTTATCCTATAAATGTGATCATCTTTGAACAAACCCAAGACTCACACCAAAACCATTTCTTCACCCAATCTCAAAACTCAAACTAACCAAAGAATTGAGATGACTAAGTCCAACACCTCATCCGAAACATCAAGAAAACACACTAGGATTAGTGTAAAACCTTGTTGCTTAACCAAAACCACCAAATCAACCTCATCATCGTCAAGTGAGTCATCATTTGATATTTCCGCACCCATCCAAGATTATTTCAACATCACAACACCAACACCTTGGAACACCAACATAACCACCTTTCAAGATTTACTAAATCTTGCAACTCCACCATTTTCTCCCGAACATGGGAATGAAAACATACCCACTTCACAACCAAGTGATTTAACATCACCTCTTCAACAAACTCAACCTCCATCACCTAGATCACCGATGGAACGTTTTCAAACACCTCCAACATCACCATTACCCTATTTGGAAACCTTAGAAAACTTTTCACCAAATGAGTCAAACCCTCCATCGTTGTCACGTTTTGACACACTTACCCAAGATGGAATACCTCATCTACCTAGACTTAAACCAAAGGAGTCTTTGGAAGATGGACCTCATCACCCATCCTTGATCGAAGGTTTAGCTTACCGTTATGCTAGACCCTCAATTTTTCCACAAGATCAAGGTCACTCATACCCACAATCATTTGTATTCCATCCCGTTTACAAATTCATCCATGACCCTATTGATGAAGAACCAAGCCTTCGTCATTACACCCAACAACAACAACCACCACAAGAGTCTTTCCTAAATCTTGAGTCAACAAGTATAGGAAACCAAAACACCCCTCAACCATCCACCTTTGCTCCATCGAGCACAAATGAAATCCCATTTCCACGACCCCGACATGATTGCGGAAATTGTGAGAGAACCGCTCACATCACCGAAAGATGTCGAACGGAAATCGAGGAGTTAACCTACGAAATGAGGTTTATCTTAAACCACATTTTGGACCGTCTAGAAACCTTGTGTCAACCACCACAAGTCTAGAATTTCCACTCGTTGGACCACCAAAACCATAAACCAACAAACCAAGAGAGCTTCTCTTCACCCACCACCAAAACCAAACCCGCTACATCCTAAAACAAACGTTTTCCTCCACCAAACAACCTTACCCTTGTTTTTGGAAAATGTTTCTCATTAAGGAAAGTGATGTTTTCCTTTTTAAAAGATGTAGGATTTTATTTTCTTTGTTCTTTTTCATTTGTCTTTTATTTTTTAGAAATAGGATGATTAAACATTTCTTGTCTTTGACTTTTGTAGTCAAATTTTACGTGAAATGGATTTCATTCTACTATAAGATATGCTTTGTTTGGTGACCAATGAAGTATTGTGTTTGTACTATACCTTGTTTTGGTTAAATGTATATCTTGTATTTCCTACACTAACTTTCTTTTGTAGAAAAATAACTAATGACTGCCTTCCTTGATACTCCGAGTTAAATTCAAGGGGGAGTATGAGAGTTGCATCATTACGCTTCACAACATGTTCTATACTTGTTTTGTGTGGCCACTAACCTCTCTTTTGTAGGTTCATAATCCATGCCTTCATCCTTGATACTCCGAGTTAGGGGAGTAATGTTCAAGGGGGAGCATGTGAATTGCAACTAACCTTTTTTTTCTTTGTAGGTTCAAAATCCATGTCTCCTATCTTGGCACTCCTGTTAGGGGGAGTTTTGTCCAAGGGGGAGCACGTGTATAAAGTTCCGCTACGCTACTCTTCTTTTTGTTTCGACAAAAAGGGGGAGAAATTTAACTTGTTTTCATTTTTAACATTTTTCACTTCTTTTTAGTACTTTAGTAAAACAAGTTTTAAAATTTATAAGACTTACCACTAAACGTAGTGACTCACTTATAAATAAAGTTTACATTTTGTCATCAACAAAAAGGGAGAGATTGTTAATACAAATATCGCCTAAAAACGTTATTTATATTTTATGATCTTTGCTAAGTTTTGTTAATGACAAAGTACAAACTTTAGCCTATAAGTAATTCATCACTTTAGTTTTAAGTCTTGTATAAACTAGACTTAACATTTCTTTTTAAACATAAACATAGTTTTTGTTTCTTTAAAAAGAAAGTGTCACATCACATTAATAGAAAGTTTATGTGTTTGACCATCTTTGGTTCCTAAACACTTTTGGAAGTATTCCAGATTGAGTCAATGCATAAGTTGATGTGACATTGTGTGTGTCATAACTTAGTATTTACTTCCTTAATAAGAAAGTGTCACATCTCATCAATGTGCACTTATAGTAAGTTTGTGTGTTTGACCTTCTTTGTTCTTACACAACCTTGGAAGTATCCTTCAATGAGTCAATGCATGATATATATTGATGTGACCTTGTTTGTCTTAGAGGGATTTACTTTGTGTGCAAGTTTGGACATGTCAGTCCTGGCGGAACCCTGGGGGTACACGGGCGGAACCCTTGTGAGGGTGCCGCCGTTTCCGCCAGAGCTGACACTTGGTTATCTATAAATACCAAACAACTTGCAAGAAATCCCTCATCACTTTAGGCTACATTATTCACATATCCTCTCATCTAACTCAGTAACATTTGACTTGTGTGATTCTCTTATGTAGCAAAGGAGTTCACAAGTTCATCCAAGAAGTTACAAGTTTCAACTCATAAGTTGCAAGACTTGTTATCTTTGTTATGTATAGACTTCGGTATTTTATACGTTAGTTGTATTATGTGTAGAAGTGATCGGTTAGTATTTTAGTCCTCAAAATACATAGTGTGTAGGGAGTGGTTGTACCCTTGTAAAGAACTCGACATCTAGCTTAGTGTTGGTAAAAGTATAAGCGACGATGGGAGTGGTTGTACCCTTGCAAAAGAACTCGACATCTAGCTTAGTGTCGGTAAAAGTGTAAGCGACGTTGTAAAGGTTTCTCCACCGGGAAAGGAGTTTGTTGACTAGTGAAAGAAACTCTCGAGTTGGATACTCAGGGCATGGATGTAGGGCAAGGAAAATAGAGTTCCTTGTAGTCGAACCACGATAAATACTCGTGTCATGGTTTGATCGTTTCTTTACTTATTCTTAATTGCTACTTATCATATCGTTGATAACATCTTTGCATATATCTTTGGATGTTTGATAAGTATATCTTAGATTCAATCTTTGATTATATGAAAGTTTTTAAAAGGATAATTAACTTAAAAAGCGGTAAATTTTTGTAGGTCACATAAGCTTGACATGTCATTCTTATGTTATGTTAGGTTTAGAGCACAGTTGGTGCGTTTGTTTTTCCCAATTTATGGGATGAGATGTGGTATTCACCCACACTCGTTGTACTTGCTTGTTTTTTTGTGTAATAATATATATCAGAGAAACCCTTTACCCCAAAAAGAAGATTAATGCATATGTTATGTGGGGGATCTTATAAAGTTTTAAGTATTTATAACATAGTAAAGCAATGTTTACCAAAATAAATGTTTGTGTGACAATTTTATAAACCTCTCATTCCCCGTAAAGAAATTTGAACATAAGTTTCATATACTGTTTTAATCATTCGTTGATAAAAAGCATTGAAAATGTTTAACACGAATGATTAAGAGAATTCCTGAAACTTTCATACAATGAGATGATTTGTACATTTAAATTAGGCATATTAGATCATGACATCTCATTATGTGAAATTGTTTGTGTGAAACTTGTGAGGTTTTGGTATTCTTTAATAATTATATTCTTTTCGGTTCGTTTTAGTAAATAAAGTTGGTGCGGTTAAAAGAGTTGACATACGACCATAAATATTTGCAGGTTTGTGTTGTAGACACGGTTTAGACGATAGAAAACACGATTTGATGGCAATGACATGACAGTCGTCCGTGACCGAAACATTTTTCTTCTTTTGTTGCATTAAAATGCCCCACTCCTTCCCCATTCCCTTTCACCGTTTTTCTTGTTGACTCAATTATTAGTGTTTTTTTCTAGTGTAATATGAATAAAAAAAAATATATTAATATTAATAGTCATCTTTAAAGGAGCGCAAGTAGTGTCATTGTATAAGCTTATCGCTTGACGAGGGTCACAAAATTTCATACGCTTCTATTATACATACACAATATGAGGCTCGAGTTTAATTAGTTCGCGCCCTATTGATAAATGTGTATTTTGTGTGTGTATGTTTAAAGGTCTCTTTATGCTGATGGCACGGAGCCACCAAAATTCATGACACGACCCTTCTTATACGGGTAAATTTATATAAAATACATGTTAGAAAAGTTTCTTGCCCTAGACGACAACAACAACGTATGATTCGCTCTGATCAAAATATTAATACATAAGATGTACTCACACATTTGTTGAAGGATAATGTAGCTAGGTAATGTAGCTACATTACCTAGCTAACCAAATATAAAAAACAACCAAGTTCATTTTATTTTTATATTTGATTATGATGGTCCTGTGGAAATTTATAGAGTTTTATACATCACTATGTTTATCATCAGAATTATCATTTGTATATCTTAGCAAAGTGTGTAATACAAATGAGAAAAGAAAATTACAAGAACAACAACAATAAATGATAAAAATGAACCAGGATAAACTAGGCTTGTTTAGTGTATGGGCCATTGTTCAAACTGGGCTGTAATAAACAGGACTAAAACACTAAGTTATATACATGTCTAATTTTATCTTGTGACCGGCCAAGTTATCTTTCGTATCATTTGTAGTAAGGTTGATAAATAGAAGTTTTATTAAACATTTTGTGTAGCACTAGCACATATAAGAAAAGATACATGCATAAAAAAAAAAAAAAAAAAAAAAAGCCATTTTTTATATAATGATTATGACTACAAGTCAACTTTAATAGTTTATGGTAAATGCGTCTATGCCACCTACTACCTAGAAATCATTAAAGTCGACCATTTTGGAGTTGAAATTTTGAGTAGCAAAATTAATATGGCAGGTTTTTGCTAACAACAACACTAGAAATTATAGTTAAGCAAATAATTTTCATTAACCACAACCCTTAGAGTTATGGTTAGTAAAACCCTTTTACAAATTGAAATATTTACTATAAGAAAAAGTAGTAAAACTTTATAAAAGTAAAACATCAAAAAGTGGTAAAGACGATTAATACACAAATGCATTTGGATATCTAAAACACGTCCACAATTCAACTAAATAATAAATAAGTGTAACTTTTAGTTTGTCTAAACAAATTTTATTAGTCATTTGCATCTAAAATCTTATGTTATTCGATTTTCACACCTGAGAAAATATCATGAAGCCTTTTTGTCTACTTTATGTTGTGCCGGTACATGCTAGTTTGGTATAGATGATACGAGAACTTGAGTTACTATTTTTGTGTTTATATAGTTGCATGGCATTTTTGTGACTTTTTGCATGTTTGAGTGTCTTCCACTAGCACATTTAGAGTTTTAATTAGGAGGCCACAAATAATCATTATCCAATGATTCCATAAAGAAGAAATGAAGAAAAAAATCTTGCTATGATATTGATCAACTGCATACATATATCGAAATATGTGTGCGAGTCACCGCGTGTGTGACGCTAGTGTGCATACATACAGAAACGAACATTAGAAGCACAAGGTGATATAAAACTGAACTTATTATTTCAGGATCGTTTTTCTAGCTTCCCTTCCATTTTTGTTGTTCATACTATGTATATATTTGTGTCCATATGTACCAAAAGGTTATAGCTTAGTGGTATCGTAAGATGCTCCTCAACTAAACGTATGTATAGTTTATCTTGTTGTCATAACAAAAAAAAGGATGTACACAAGTATCACTTATAAGATAAACGAATATACAAAATGAACGATCAAATATTTGAGGAGTTTTTAATTGAATAAATAGGAGAACTCGATTTTGCCCGTAGGCAAAATAGATCATTCTTATTATTAGTCAAAAAATTGGCTTCAGTTTGATTAAACTCATCCGGCAAAATAAATATGCATAAAAACATATGTGTCGGTTATGTAAAAATAAAAATAAAAAATGAAGAGTAATTAATAAAAGTTTAGTTTTAAAATTTTAAACAAATTTTACGGACTTAAATGTTTCCTGATCGGTCACCAACCTGCAAGACCAAGAATTGGAAGAAAGATCTCTGCATAGGCTTCTAATCTCTCTGTCTCTCAAAGTCACCATTCTTGGAAGTCAAAATCCCATCCCGGGCCGTCATCACGACCTTCTTTTGTCTGATCCTTTTCATTTTAAACGATCGTCATGCTTCTCTTGAGATTGAGATCAGCTTCCCAAGTCAGAACTAGAAAGAATAGTAAATAGCACCGCTTAAAATAGACTTCACATGAGAAAATTGGATGATTCCTTAGGCAGTGTAGCTTTGNCAAATTGAAATATTTACTATAAGAAAAAGTAGTAAAACTTTATAAAAGTAAAACATCAAAAAGTGGTAAAGACGATTAATACACAAATGCATTTGGATATCTAAAACACGTCCACAATTCAACTAAATAATAAATAAGTGTAACTTTTAGTTTGTCTAAACAAATTTTATTAGTCATTTGCATCTAAAATCTTATGTTATTCGATTTTCACACCTGAGAAAATATCATGAAGCCTTTTTGTCTACTTTATGTTGTGCCGGTACATGCTAGTTTGGTATAGATGATACGAGAACTTGAGTTACTATTTTTGTGTTTATATAGTTGCATGGCATTTTTGTGACTTTTTGCATGTTTGAGTGTCTTCCACTAGCACATTTAGAGTTTTAATTAGGAGGCCACAAATAATCATTATCCAATGATTCCATAAAGAAGAAATGAAGAAAAAAATCTTGCTATGATATTGATCAACTGCATACATATATCGAAATATGTGTGCGAGTCACCGCGTGTGTGACGCTAGTGTGCATACATACAGAAACGAACATTAGAAGCACAAGGTGATATAAAACTGAACTTATTATTTCAGGATCGTTTTTCTAGCTTCCCTTCCATTTTTGTTGTTCATACTATGTATATATTTGTGTCCATATGTACCAAAAGGTTATAGCTTAGTGGTATCGTAAGATGCTCCTCAACTAAACGTATGTATAGTTTATCTTGTTGTCATAACAAAAAAAAGGATGTACACAAGTATCACTTATAAGATAAACGAATATACAAAATGAACGATCAAATATTTGAGGAGTTTTTAATTGAATAAATAGGAGAACTCGATTTTGCCCGTAGGCAAAATAGATCATTCTTATTATTAGTCAAAAAATTGGCTTCAGTTTGATTAAACTCATCCGGCAAAATAAATATGCATAAAAACATATGTGTCGGTTATGTAAAAATAAAAATAAAAAATGAAGAGTAATTAATAAAAGTTTAGTTTTAAAATTTTAAACAAATTTTACGGACTTAAATGTTTCCTGATCGGTCACCAACCTGCAAGACCAAGAATTGGAAGAAAGATCTCTGCATAGGCTTCTAATCTCTCTGTCTCTCAAAGTCACCATTCTTGGAAGTCAAAATCCCATCCCGGGCCGTCATCACGACCTTCTTTTGTCTGATCCTTTTCATTTTAAACGATCGTCATGCTTCTCTTGAGATTGAGATCAGCTTCCCAAGTCAGAACTAGAAAGAATAGTAAATAGCACCGCTTAAAATAGACTTCACATGAGAAAATTGGATGATTCCTTAGGCAGTGTAGCTTTGTCGAGGTGCGTCCTTAAAAAAAATACTAACATGATTTTAAAATACTAACATGATTTTGTTATTTATAAATATTATTATAATTATATATTAAATTAATGTATATGTACGAAATTATAAATATAAAAATGAATGCTTGAGTTACTGTAATACGTAAATGAATACATGAGATTATACATATACGAACGACTTATGTAGTTTTTTTTTATACGATTAAGTAAAGATATTCGAAAAAATATTTTTTTAATTATCCGCATTCAATAATGACTCATATTATTTCTCTTATAAGTTTAACCCGCGCGTACACGGGTTTTTAAAAATTGAATACCGCTAAAATTATTATTAACATGAAGATAAATATCAAAATGACGCTAACCCTACCGGTTACTGTGAGATGAATATAAATACACGATATTTTACATATAACAACGACGTACATTTTTTTCAAATGTCATTACGTTCTACTAAACACGCATAATATCTAGAACAAGATATTAATAATTAAATTTAGACAACACCAACCTAAATACAATGCCAGTTAAACAAAGTCAATTTTTTCATGCAACAAAAATCTATTCAAAATATTAATGAATATTAATACATAATGAAAATTATTCTATGTAAAACACTTTCGTACAAGGTTATTATAACTATAAGTATAAAAATTTAATATAATTTTACTAAAAAAAACTTATACTTTACAATACGAAGTTCAACTACTAAAATATTGTACCCGTTACACTATATAAGTTATGTATGCATGAGCTTTAAAACTAGTAAATAAAAATATGTTTTTAACACTTGTATTTAATAAGTTTTGTACAAAAAGATATGGTGCAATAGATGCACATCATGCATGGCCCAATAGCATAATACTGGTATTAAATGAATGCAGTACGTACTGGTGCACCGTTAAAAACTTATTCTCGATACAGATTCTTTATATGCATATTTATTTAAAGCTACAACAATAACAAAATATGCCAGCTTGTTCTCAACAAAACATCTCCTGCTCCACAGCCGCTGATTTTTGTTACAAGTATAGTAACAAAACAAAAATTAAGTACTTAAAAGACAGTTTGATAACCTCGAATTTACTATGCTACAACAAAGTCAAACGCAACTACTTCTAACTATTTTGATAAGAACAAGCTGATATAAATGAGCATGGTATATTATACACTACCAAGTAAAACTTAAATGATTATAAATGAGATTAGGCCGAAGTATAGCAATATACTTTTTCAAATGTATCGATTTAGTACGTAAAATTTAAAGAAGTTGTAGAAATATAACGAACTTTTATAAGTGTTTCAATTTGTACGTGAAAATGACATGTCACGTTATAAATGGTGCATGCATGTGTCAAACTTTCAGGTATGACACAACATCATCACGTATCAAATTAAAACACTTATAAAAGTTCGTTATATTTCTATAACTTTTTTAAAGTTCACACACCAAATCAGTATTATTTGAAAAAAATATGTTGCTATTCTATGACCTAATCCTATGATAAATCATATATATTTTTTTTTACACGGAAAATAAAAAGAAATTCCAACGTATTGTTCATCTTTCATGCGAATTGAGGCATATGAGTGATCCACCAACCATGAGTTTGTCTGAGTACTATCAATTGAATTATTTCTAGGGTATCAGGTTGTAATACACATACGTATTTTTAGGAAAGAAAAATACACAAGTATATACTAACTATTTGATGCTTCATAGTCACATGACTTGGTGTTGAGTTGTTTAGAACTTTAATTGCCATATGAAGTTAGTTATGGGTCTAGTTAAAGTCATGGTCTCGTGGATGAAGTACTATAGTACGATTACTCTCATCATGTGAATCACGTAATTCTTGCATCGTTTTATCTTCCATTGCTATTATGTACTCCGTATGTAATTTGTTTACTCTTTTCGTTTTATAACAAGTGCCTATAAATGTTAGAAATTTCAATGCCAATTAATAAGATAATCTTTAACTTTTAAAATGTTTTGAGTAATTGAAACTTATACATATAATAAACTTATTTGGACTTAGAAACGGTTCAGATATTAACTCGATGAAACGACATACATCTGAGTCAAAAAAAGTCTCGCCCTCTCGCCTCTCGGAATAACCTGAACAGAAAAAACACATCTATTTTATTACCAACAAAACTAATTATTGACTTCAACAAATTTAAGGTCAACCTAGTTTTGGAAATCGACATTAACAGACCATTGTTTTTCGAGCCATGTAACATTAATCTGTAACTTCCATGCTGTTTTTTATTTAATGAAGCTTTCTTTCTTCTCCTGTCCCAACCGCTTTTCTCGCCCATGCATTCGTCTTTCACACCTATAACTATTCAACGTCCCCATAGTATTTATTATTTCAAATACACAGGGACACTCTAAATACACCAAAATGATTACATTAATCATTTATCTTTTTTACAGTAAACTAAGCAAAATAATCAGATAATAATTACCAAACCAATCTCAATTAATGGCTACCATCAATATTAATTATTATATATTTTTTTTAAGTTTTTTCTTTCCACCAACATTTATTGTTTTCTCTTTCATCGACACCATAAGTTCATCATCTCCATTTCTTTCAGATTCCTCATTCTCATTTCCTCAAAATACATATGTCCAACATATCAAAGATCAACTCAAATAAGTATACATAAGGTTCATAAAAGTATTGACACAATCCCAAGTGATGATGGCGGTCAGATCTAGGAGAAGTGATACTTTTATTGTTGTTGTAATGTCGGAGTTAGTTGGACCCACGCCGGATTTAAAGATTCCGGAGTGGAAGAAGACGACGTATGGTTGCGTGTGACGGCGCATAGGAGCGCGTGAAAGGTCTATTGACATAATTTTTTTGTGAAAGTTTGGTCAGAGCTTGAGTTCATTGTGAAAGTTTGGTCGGAGCTTGAGTTCAAACAAAGGGGGTTGTAGTGGTGTTTTCTGAGTTGGTCGAATTCAGTTCCAATTTCTCTTATGGAGTGAAGATTTGTGATAGAGAAAAAGTTTTTGTTTAAGAAAATAAAAAGAATAGAGGGATGCAGTATGCACATTTGGAGAGAGAGAGAGAGAAAAAAAGTATGTTAGTGTATTAATTGTTTTTTATTTATTCAATGTTGTCTTTCCCAGTAAAATTACTTACCCTTGCATTCTCGATGTGTTGACTAATTGACTAAAAAAAATTCTGGTGAATTTAGCAGGTCTCTTATATTTAGATTTACACAAATTGTTTTGAGAGCTTGCATCTTGATTTACTCGAGTCGACTTTATTACTTATTAGCTAAACTGCGGAGATTTCATATATAATTTGAGTTACCAAGCAACTGATCACAAATTGTTTTGACATAACCACATGCTTTTTATGAATCTATGAACACCACTAGGGTGTAAACGAGCTGAGTCGAGCTGAGTACTGCCAAGCTCAAACTTGACTCGACTATTGAAACTCGAGCTCGAAACTCGACTCAACCTTTGGATCGATTTCAAGCTCGAAACTCGATAAAAACTGGGTTATCAAGCTCGACTCGACTCAATTTTATGCAAAATTAAGTCATAACATTTGTATAAAATGGGTAAAATTGTAATTTAATAAGAGCTCGATAAGTATACTTGAGTAGCTCGAGCTTGAGCTCGACTCATTTAAATCTAGTCGATATTCAATAGTTTACGAGTCGATCTAGAATAGCTCGCGAGATGTCTCATCTCATTTACACCCTTATAATTTACACCATGTTCGACGACGTTTATAATTACACACGGCCTCATACTATACAGACTTATCATCTTCGGGATAACAGTCATGAATCGCGGCAACCATTTTATCCAAATATTCTTGGCTTATGTAATCAATGCTTAGCTATAAGATGTTGCCACAAATACATATGCAACTAGAGATATTGTGAGCCTAAAGAAAATCATTGCGATCCATATTGTATAGTAAGTTCAACGCACATGTAAAGTTCTCTACCGTTTGCATTTAATTTAACGGCTTCTACCATTATGTGGTCTCCTGTGACAATCAAGAGGTGTCCCGCGGTCCCGGACACTCATAAATTTTTGTAACGTAGTGTTAATTTTGTTTTAAAAAAAGAATTTAATTTTTCTTAAATGCACCCGATCTTTAAAAGTTGTTTTTGTAATATTGTTTAGTTTGTTGTAAATGCACCTGGTCATTTTGTGTCATGATTCCGTCCTTGTAGCCTCTAGCTAACTCGATCCATTTGCATGTATCAAGGACCATCTTTGTTAAACATGTTTATAGCAAATTGTTCATGAGTAGTTGTTGAGGAACTGCTTATAAATATTTAATATTATCATTTTCACATAACTTGCTGTTCCATATTAAATTTTGAATTAATTGGTGTGGTTGGCCGGGATGAAAATGTCAAAAATCATATGAAATCAATAATGTACTCCTGAGAGATAAGGTAGTAACAAGAACATAATAATTAATAATTCTCACGAATTGAATTGTATATATGATATATCGTACATATCATGATCGTATCGACATCGATTTCAATTATTTCATTGCAATTTAGATATACAAAAAATCTTAAAATGAAGTAAATATTGTATGAAATAATGCATTACTGACAATAAGAATTAACTTATATACATAAAACACATTGAACACAAATAATGAACAACCACTACAAGAAAATGGTCCTATGACACAAAAAACGTGTCATCAAAAGTCAAAAATATGTGGCAAAAAATATAAAAATATCAATAAAAGTCGGAAAAATATGTCACTAATTTTTTGTGTTTTTCCTGTACTTAAAAAGTATGTAAAAGTGAAATGGGTAAAAGTGTAGTTACAATACGGAGTAATAAAAAAAATGTAAGGATAAATCTTTTGCCTTTCATTACACATATTTTTTATAAAAACTGTCACTAAATTTCAAAAAATTTGACTTTTACACACATTTCAAAAATAACACAAAAAAGTTAGATTTTTGTATTATTAGAATCACAGTCTCACTAAAACTCGAACAAATGTACAAGAACATAAATAGCTATTGATGCGCCCGTTAAAGCCACCATACTTTATTCGAACAAACAATGACATTAAGTTACCATGCATTATTGAGATACAACATATATGTTACTTTGACCTATAGTCAAGGATCATTTCTTTTATATTTTCAAGCTAAATTTAGCAAGATGTATTTTTGGAAAATTAAGATTCCTAAGTAACTTTGAAAACTATTAATATGTCTCATAAACACAAGCAAGGAAATTAAGTTCTATATCAGTATGCTATCTCGACTTAGTAAGAACTCATCTTAAAACAATCTAAATATCCTCGAACTTGTCGTTACAATTTACAAAGCTCATGATATTAATTATTACTCATTTTGACTTGTTACAAAACTCGATTTATTTATATATAGAGTTGTAAACAACAAGCCTATCGCCACTAGATTTGTATCTAGTTGGGAAAACCATAGTCTTAAATTACATCACCCCACCACCTTACTATACCCAACCACCATCCTTCACCTATATTTTCATGCACTCTTCACCCCTTTCTTAAGCCCTCACAACTTCATCCTTCACTCATCACATATCTCACACTACTCTAACCAAACTTATCAATGGAACTTCCTATACTCATCTTCACCGCAATCGCGGTTATGGTCACTATAACCATCATCTCCCTAACTCGCCCTAACCGAGGCCTGAAACTCCCTCCAGGCCCACCGGGCTGGCCCATAGTTGGCAACCTGTTTCAGGTTGCCAGTTCGGGCAANATATCCCTAAACTTCACAATTTTAACGTAAAAGATAATCAAAAATCAGCTCAATCAAGAAACAAGTTGGGCTAGTTGTGGCAGTTAGGGGGGGCCGAGCACCCGCCAGCCCCCCTACTGGCTCCGTCTCTGTACGTGAGTGATCCACCAACCATGAGTTTGTCGATTTGAGCACTGTCAATTGAATTATGTCTAGGGTATCAGGTTGTAATACACTAATACGTATTTTTAGAAAAGAAAAATATACAGGTATTAACTAATTGATGCTTCATATTCACATGACTTGGTGTTGAGTTGTTTAGAACTTTAATTGCCATATGAAGTTAAAGTCATGGTCTCGTGGAGGAAGTACTATAGTACGATTACCCTCATCATGTGAATCACGTAATTCTTGCATGCATCGTTTTATCTTCCATTGCTATTATGCATGTTTGTTTACTCTTTTCATTTCATAACAACTGCCTATAAATGTTAGAAATTTTAATGTCAATTAATAAGATGGTATCTTTAACTTTTAAAATGTTTTGAGTAATTGAAACTTATACATATAAGAGAAAAGTTCAATACGAAACAACATTTATCTAAAGAACAAATAATAAGATCTCAACCATCCATCCTTCTTCGATCCAATAGTTTAGATTAAAATGCACAAATATACTAAGGGCTATTTTAGTCATTCCATATTTTCTACCTAACCCCTAAACACACACTCACACTTCTCTCTCATCTCCCTCACATCCCCAATTCTCTTAAATCCTCAATTTTACCATCAGATCTACTCCTCCGTCATCACCTCCACCGTCATCACCACCGTCACCGGAATCTCATCGGTAACCTTTCGATCCATCGGAATTTTTTTTCAGTTATTCATCGATTTAAATTTAAATTAGGTTTTATTGAATAATTAATGGCATAAGTTCCATGCGGCATTTGGTATTGATTTCGAGTTACATAATGTCAACTTGTATCAGTTGTAAGTATAAGAATTGAAAGAAGAGATTGGCTGATGTCGTGTAGTAAAAATACGGTCCTTTGTGTTTTGCGTTCTTTTATAAATTGCAAAAGAAGAAGCTTCGTGAGATTCAAAAGGGATATGGTATGTGAGCTACTTCGGTCTAAGGGTTATAATGTTTTGAATTGTAGTGGAAATAACTAGAAGTTTGTTGTTCGAAATGTGTACACATTTTGCTTAGTGTCCATCTGGTTAAGTAATGGTTAAGTAAAATGTTGGTAGATATTTTCTTTTCTTGAATTGAGTAGCCAAATTAATTAAAGGACGTAGAGCATACATTTATTTATTTTTTTGGTCTTAATTTTATTGGAGGGTGTTTAGGTTGCTATTTTATTTTTAAGACAAACATTTTTGTTATTAAGTTTTCCTTTTCTTAACAAACTATTTTTATTCACTTAAAGAATTACTTTCATCTGAATCATACAAAATCCCATGGGATTTATATAGAATCCCATGGAATGCACAATGAATCCCATGGGATGTACAAAAGAATCCCATTAGATTCATACTGAATCCTTTGTGATTTATCGTCTCTTTACGAATCCCGTTGGATTTCTTTACGAATCCCGTGGGATTATTCTGGACAGAAATTTTGAATAAAAAAGTTCGTCTTTTTACGAATCCCATGGGATTTTTTACAAATCCCGTGGGATTTTTCTGGACGAAAATTTTGAAAAAAAAACATTCGTCTTTTTACGAATCCCAGGGATTTTTACGAATCCCATGGGATTTTTCTGGACCGTAATTTTGAAAAAAATAATCATCTTTTTAAGAATCCTGTGGGATTTCTTTACGAATCCCGTCGGATTTTTCTGGACGAAAATTTTGAAAAAAAAATTGTCTTTTTACGAATCCCATGGGATTTTTACGAATCCCGTGGGATTTTTCTGGACGGAAATTTTGAAAAACAAAATCGTCTTTTTACGAATCCCATGGGATTTTTTTACCAATTCCGTGGGATTTTTCTGGACGGAATTTTGAAAAAAAAGTTCGTCGAAAGTATATAACAATGCATATCTATAGAAAGATAATTTTTTTCTCGTCGCGATGGTGTATTTTTCGTAGCTTGAAGATTTACCATTTGCAAGATATGTTATTTTTTTTAAAAAAGTGGAAAGTGGGTTTTTATATTAAATGAGCTAAAATGTCAATTTTGCCCTCCCTTTGTTATTTTTTGATTTGATCTTAGCCATTAGATGAAAAGTGGATGGATGGTTGAGATTGACTTATTTGTTTTTTAAGTGATACTTGTTTTGCATAGATCTCACCTCATACATATAATAAACTTATCTTGACTTAGAAACAGTTCAGAGATTAACTCGATGAAGCAACGTATATCTAAGTCAAAAAAAGTCTCGCCACCTGAACACAAAAACCTTTGTTTTATTACTGTAACAAACTGTAGTAAAACTATATGTTGACTTTAACAAATTTAAGGTCAACCTAGTTTTGGAAATCGACATTAACAGACCATTGTTTTTCGAGCCATGTAACATTAATCTGTAACTTCCATGCTGTTTTTTATTTAATGAAGCTTTCTTTCTTCTCCTGTCCCAACCGCTTTTCTCGCCCATGCATTCGTCTTTCACACCTATAACTATTCAACGTCCCCATAGTATTTATTATTTCAAATACACATTTATATTTAGATTTACACAAATTGTTTTGAGAGCTTGCATCTTGATTTACTCGAGTCGACTTTATTACTTATTAGCTAAACTGCGGAGATTTCATATATAATTTGAGTTACCAAGCAACTGATCACAAATTGTTGACATAACTACATGCTTTTTATGAATCTATGAACACCATTAGGGTGTAAACGAGCTGAGTCGAGCTGAGTACTGCCAAACTCAAACTTGACTCGACTATTGAAACTCGAGCTCGAAACTCGACTCAACCTTTGGATCGATTTCAAGCTCGAAACTCGATAAAAACTGGGTTATCAAGCTTGACTCGACTCAATTTTATGCAAAATTAAGTAATAACATTTATATAAAATGGGTAAAATTGTAATTTAATAAGAGCTCGATAAGTATACTTGAGTAGCTCGAGCTTGAGCTCGACTCATTTAAATCTAGTCGAATTCAATAGTTTACGAGTCGATCTAGAATAGCTCGCAAGATGTCTCATCTCATTTACACCCCTAAACACCATGTTCGACGACGTTTATAATTACACATGGCCTCATACTATACAGACTTATCATCTTCGGGATAACAGTCATGAATCGCGGCAACCATTTTATCCAAGACGATATTCTTGGCTTATGTAATCAATGCTTAGCTATAAGATGTTGCCACAAATACATATGCAACTAGAGATATTGTGAGCCTAAAGAAAATCATTGCGATCCATATTGTATAGTAAGTTCAACGCACATGTAAAGTTCTCTACCGCTTGCATTTAATTTAACGGCTTCTACCATTATGTGGTCTCCTGTGACAATTAATGGGTGTCTCGCGGTCCCGGGACACTCATAAATTTTTGTGACGTGTTTTTAATTTTGTTTAAAAAAAGAATTTAATTTTTCTTAAATGCACCCAGTTTTTAAAAATTGTTTTTGTAATATTGTTTAGTTTATTGTAAATGCACCTGATCATTTTGTGTCCTGGTTCCGTCCCTGTAGTCTCTAGCTAACTCGATCTCCATTTGCATGTATCAAGGACCATCTTTCTTAAACATGTTTAAAGCAAATTGTTCATGAGTAGTTGTTGAGGAACTGCTTATAAATATTTTATATTATCATTTTCACATAACTTGCTGTTCCATATTAATTGGTGTGGTTGGCCGGGATGAAAATGTCAAAAATCATATGAAATCAATAATGTACTCCTGAGAGATAAGGTAGTAGCAAGAACATAATAATTAATAATTCTCACGAATTGAATTGTATATATGATATATCTTACATATCATGATCGTATCGACATCGATTTCAATTATTTCATTGTAATTTAGATATACAAAAAATCTTAAAATGAAGTAAATATTGTATGAAATAATGCATTACTGACAATAAGAATTAACTTATATACATAAAACACATTGAAGACAAATAATGAACAACCACTACAAGAAAATGATCCTGGTTTTTAAAAATTGTGTCACTAAAAGCCAAAAATATGTGGCAAAAAGTAGGGGTGTTCACGGGGCGATTCGGCTCGGTTTGGTTAAAGATTTTAACTATCCATCGCGGGGCGGGTAGTTGAATTTACTATTCGTAACCGAACCATACTAGACAGGTAACCGGACATGCGGTACCCGAAATGAGCGGTTATCCGCGGTTCGAGTCACGGTTAACCATTTAAAAAAAATTAATCGAATCAAATTGGATGAACAATAACCAAAATTAGAACGTAATATGTCATTGTAGTAAAATTAGATAACATTGATGATATTAGAGTCATTGTAAGGTTGTTCTGTCGCAATAAAAATATTCAAATTATCATAATATAACAAAATAACTAATACTATTTATTTGACGTTTATAGGTTACGATCATTTTAATAATATGTAATCAATGGACGTTAATAAATGATTATATTAGCTAAGAAAAAATGCGTTATACGATAAACGTAGCGCAAAAATATAGTTAACCCTTGTACATTTTTATGAATGGTTTGTTAAAACCTATATGTATATTATAAATGGTTTGGTTCGGATAACCGCGAATAACTAAAAGTAAAAATCGAAACCGAACCGTGATAAGCGGGTTTTCCCGGTTTCAGGTTTTCTCAGTTTCGGTTTCTTCGGTTATCGGTTTTTTACGGTTTCGGATTGAGCGGATCGGCTCGGTTCGTCGGTTTCTCGGATTTTTTGAACACCCCTAAAAAAAGTGTAAGAATATCAATAAAAGTAAGAAAAGATGTCACTATTTCTTGGTGTTTTTCCTGTACTTAAAAAGTACGTAAAAGTGAAGTGGGTAAAAGTGTAGTTATAAAAAAAATGTGAGGATAAATTTTTTGCCTTTCATTACACATATTTTTCATAAAAACTGTCATTAAATCTCAAAAATTTTGACTTTTTACACGCATTTCAAAAAATAACACAAAGAAGTTAGATTTAATGACACTCTTTTGTATTATTAGAGAGCTAGGTGCAGCAACGAACACCCCTTCGCCGTTCATACGTGGCCCCCTCGCCGAGCTTGCCGCTGCTCGTCGCCATACTGCCCCCCCCCCTCTCGCCGAGGTTCGCCGTTTGGCACCTCTTCGTGGGCACGGCGAAGATGAAATCTAACAAAAAGTAAGGGAATAGTACGTGTGGGAGGGGGTTAGTTGTGAATAAAAAAATAAAGTTTTAAGTGGTAGGGCTCAAATGAGTAAGTTGAGCTTAATTGTTGGTGAGGAGGGGATTAGTTGTGTAGAGGTGTTAGGGTGATGTGGCACAAACCCAAATGAAGAGATGAAGCTCTTCATTGCACCTAGCCCTCTTAGAATCACAGTCACTAAAACTCGAACAAATGTACAAGAACATAAATAGCTATCGATGCGCCTGTCAAAGCCACCATACTTTATTCGAACAAACAATGACATTAAGTTACCATGCATTAGTGAGATGTAACATATATGTTACTTTGACCTATAGTCAAGGATCATTTCTTTTATATTTTCAAGCTAAATTTAGCAAGATGTATTTTTGGAAAATTAAGATTCCTAAGTAACTTTAAAAACTATTAATATGTCTCATAAACACAAGCAAGGAAATTAAGTTCTATATCAGTATGCTATCTCGACTTAGTAAGAACTCATCTTAAAACATTCTAATTATATACTCGAACTTGTCGTTACAAAGCTCATGATATTAATTATTACTCATTTTGACTTGTTACAAAACTCGATTTATTTATATATCTAGAGTTGTAAACAACAAGCCTATCGCCACTAGATTTGTATGTAGTTGGGAAAACCATAGTCTTAAATTACATCACCCCACCACCTTACTATACCCAACCACCATCCTTCACCTATATTTTCATGCACTCTTCACCCCTTTCTTAAGCCCTCACAACTTCATCCTTCCACTCATCACATATCTCACACTACTCTAACAAAACTTATCAATGGAACTTCCTATACTCATCTTCACCGCAATCGCGGTTATGGTCACTATAACCATCATCTCCCTAACTCGCCCTAACCGAGGCCTGAAACTCCCTCCAGGCCCACCGGGTTGGCCCATAGTTGGCAACCTGTTTCAGGTTGCCGGTTCGGGCAAGCCCTTTTTCCAATATTTTAGAGAGTTGATGCCAATATATGGCCCTATTATTACGCTCAAAATGGGTACTAGAACCATGATTATATTGTCACAAGCGGATTTAGTACATGAAGCTTTGATAGAAAAGGGCCAAGTGTTTGCTACACGCCCTGCGGAAAATCCTACGCGGGGCGTGTTCAGTTGTAATAAGTTTACTGTAAACGCGGCCCTGTATGGGCCCGTTTGGCGTTCTTTGAGAAAGAACATGGTCCAGAACGCGCTTAGCGCGACTAAGCTAAGGACATTTAAGGATGTTCGAATGACTGCTATGGACAAGCTTGTCGATCGGTTGAAAACTGAAGCTGAAGCTAATGATGGTGCGGTTTGGGTTTTAAGAAATGCGAGGTATGCGGTTTTTTGTATACTTTTGTCCATGTGTTTCGGGGTCGAAATGGATGAGAAAACTGTCGAGGAAATTGATGATATGATGAAGACAGTTTTGATCACACTTGATCCTAGACTAGATGATTATTTACCTTTGTTGAAGCCACTTTTTTCGAAACAAAGAAAACGAGCTATGGAAGTGAGACAACAACAGATTGCTACATTAGTCCCTTTTATCGAACAGAGGCGGGCCGCACTCCGTGACCCGGGGTCAGACCCCACGGCCGCGGAGTTTTCTTACCTTGACACGTTATTTGATTTAACGGTCGAAGGTAGAAAAGACCCGCCTACGAATCCTGAAATTGTGACCTTATGTTCGGAGTTTATCAACGGTGGTACTGATACCACCGCAACTGCGATTGAATGGGCAATTGCTCGATTTATCGAGAACCCAAGTATTCAATCGCGGCTCTACGAGGAAATAAAATCTGTCGTGGGTGAAAGAAAGGTCGATGAAAAAGATATTGAAAAAATGGTCTATTTGAACGCGGTTGTAAAAGAATTATTACGAAGACACCCTCCTACTTATTTCTCATTAACCCATTCGGTTATCGAAAATGCAAAACTCGCGGGTTATGATATACCCAAAGGGACTAATGTGGAAATATATCTCCCCGGGATTGGGGAGGATCCGAAGTTATGGGCCAATCCGGATCGTTTTGACCCGGATAGGTTTCTGACTGGCGGAGAAACTGCAGATATAACTGGCGTGACCGGGGTAAAAATGATTCCGTTTGGAGTGGGGCGTAGGATATGTCCCGGGTTAAGTATGGCGACGGTTCACGTGAGTTTGATGATTGCGCGAATGGTTCAGGAATTCGAGTGGCAGTCGTGGCCCGAAAAGAGCAAGGTGGACTTTGGTGAGAAATTGGAGTTCACGGTCGTGATGAAAAACAGTCTTAGAGCTACGATTGTACCTAGAGTTTAAAGAAGATTATGGTTTATTATCATCATATTTGTTTCATGTTGATTTTTATTTATGTTATCATATTATTTGTGTTGTAATATTAAATTTTGATGTCTTGTTCCTAAACAAATTTGTTGGAATGATTTTGCGTTTATGTATTATTATTATCATTTTATTTTTTTACAGTTAATTGAAATATACGAGTTGAATGGTGGTAAAAAAAA
>LBNU01013573.1:381455-417517 GCA_014162995.1 Artemisia annua
AAAAAAAAAAAAAAAAAAAAAAAAAAAAAAAAAAAAAAAAAAAAAAAAAAAAAAAAAAAAAAAAAAAAAAAAAAAAAAAAAAAAAAAAAAAAAAACAATCATTTTCTAATTTATATTTTCACATAATTTTTTTACCAATTACCAGTGTAATAAGATGTTTTTATTATTACCGCATAAGGCCACCGGAAATCAATAAACAGCTCTATGAAAAGTACCAAATATGTATGATGTATGGAGGAACAATTAATTGGTGAATTTATTTTTACTTGACAAAAGACCACAAAAGTTTATACCTTTTGAGATAACATATAAAATTATATTTCAATGACAATAAATTTTTATGTTCGGACATGTTTCCTGTACTCCATTTTGACAGAGAAATAAGTTACACTTGTTGATGGACCAGAACTTATTCTACATCATGGCACGGTTAAAGAAATGGTGTTCTCAACTCAGAAATTATTGTCGATTAATACTTTTGTTTCATGAAGGGTCAATAATTATGTTTTTTAAACGATACTTGGTTGGAAATGCTTTGAATGTTTAATAATAATAGAAAACATCTCAGCTTTCTTTCTGTACAACCAATTTCTCTACTAACTTATTAAGACAACCAACTTCATCACCTAAATATACCCTACTTAAACACAAATATACCCAACAAAAATCAAAATCACACAAACAAACACAAAACTAATACTCGGTCGTCTGCACGACCGAGTTGTGCATTTTAGGGGTGGAAGACGCGTGCAATTGTTGAGGTGTAATAGGGAGTACTTGGTCTTGGGTGTCCAAGACTCGGTCGTGACTTGTGAGTCACCTTATTACAGACGGTCTAAGCAACCACGTTCAAACTTAGGCATGTATGTTTATGTAATGTACGTGACTAAAGTGATCACTTGCATAGATTGGCACTCAAGCTCACGAACTTTTATTGCATGATCAGTTGAACATATGGCTACACCTGTTTCCGCCACCTCCTTAATGATTTGACGATGTTTTTTTTTTCAATAAAGGACCGGCATAAGATGATGATTTCTTTTATCATATACCAGATTGTTAGTTGTAATTAAATGGGTCAATTATGTTAACTCGTTAAAGTTGTAGAAACCAAACACACAATGCAAAGTTTTATTGAATTTATGAACAAATAAGAGCAAATAATGAGTATATAATAAAAACAAAGGGTAAAATCCTAAAAGCTAAATATGGGCTCGTGGGCTATTTATGGGCTATTATGCTAACATTCCCCTCAAACTCACAATGATGCAACAAGAATCATTGAGAGTTTGTCAGTCAGAAAACGAAAATGTGGTCCAGAGTGTGGCTTGGTAAATACATTCGCAATCTGTAAAGTAGAAGGAACAAACGCTAAAGAGATAGTGTCATATGACTAGTGAAATGACAATCTATCTCATTAGTTGATTTGCAAGAAACAGAATCCCCAACTAATCAAAATTACATTAAGCACGCATGTCTAAGGTAGACGTAGAAGGAAACAAAAGTGTCTAAACTGAGTACCCCGGAGATACCTGAGAATGTGTAAAACAACAACCTAATGAACCGTTGTAGGAGCAGAAGCAAACTGACTAACAATATGAATTGCATGAGAAATATCTGGACGCGTAAATGTAAGATAAAAAAGGATCACCATCCATAGGAGTGTATTTTGTTGCCTTAGCATCATTAGGAATACCTTCAACCATTTTGGGTGTAATTCTTGCACCATCAAGTTAATCATCTATATTCTCGGTCTAAGACAAAATATAGCCTTTTGGGTAAAGAAGCAACCTCAATACCCAGAATATAATGTAGTATACACAAATCCTTCATAGCAAAATAATGAGTTAACTTAGAGTTCAATGATTCAATTCCAACACAATCATCCTAGGTAATAATGATATCATCAACATATAACGAAAAAAGTATACGCCCAACATTTGAATGTTTTACAAATATTTTGAAATCATGATGGCTAGTGACGAACTCAAGAGAGGTAACTAGTGTTACAAACTTCTCATACCAAGCACGTGGTGCCTGTTTGAGATCATAAAGAGCTTTTTTGAGCTTGCAAACTTCTCCTGGTTTTTGAGAGACACCAGGAAGTGGTGTCATATAAACTTCTATATGCAGGTCACCTTTCAAAAAAGCATTTTTGACATCTATCTGAGATTTTTTTTCTTTCATTTACGACTAGAAGCAACTACAATCAAAGCTCTAACCGTTGTCATAGTAAGACTACATCAGACAACGAAACACATGGTGTGAGTGTGTGACTACGGAGACAACACTTGCTAATGGAATAGAACCACCATTAGCAACCATAATCAATTTTGAAGAATCAAGATATAAAGAAATAAATTGAGACAAAAGATAACCCATATGATAGCTAGCACCAGAATCCAAGAACCACTTGGCAAAGGCAATACCCAAGGATGACAAACTATTACTGGAAGAGGTCTATTTAACAAAACAGAAGGACCAACAATACAAAAGATCTATTTTGAGTGTGCATCAACATGTTTTGTTTTGGTACCTGAAACATAACTCCACTTCGATTCCCCCCACAATTTATTTTTTTCATAACATATCTCCAATATGAATGATTTTTACCATTCGACTGAACACTAATGGATTCCAACAATTCATCTTTAAGAACTGCCATGATTATAACGAGTCAATCAAAAAGCAAACCCTAATACAAGCGGCCAAATAATCAGAAACAAACAAACCCTAATAACGAATCACAGAGGCAGGTGACAATCAAATAACAATCAAGCGGGTAAATCTAAACACGATCCATTTTTTTCATCGATTGACTTACTCAAAGGCAAAACCGACATTCAAGGATTGAAAACGGAAGAAACATCAACCAAAACAGACTAACTGATTACTAACAACCTTGAGGCTGTGATATCCTGTAGAAACCAAACACAAAATGCAAAGTGTTATTAAATTGATAAACAAATAAGAGCACACAATAAGTATATATACTAGAAACAATAAAACCTTAAAAGCTAAATACGGGCTCGTGTGCCACTTATAAGCTATTATGCTAACAAAAGTAACCTTTAATTGTTATTGGTTCATAAACTAGGTTCAAATAAGTAATCATCCTATATTTCATTGTAAATCTATTAGTGAGTCGTATAAAAAAATCATCGTGAAGTAATGTATCAATTTTATTAAATGAAACTACGAAAAACACAAAACTTGTTGACTAATTAAACAAATACAAGGTTGTATAAAACATAGTGAGGTGCTCACATGCAAAGCAAGTTAAAATAAAAAGCCTAAAAGTCTCCTGTGTTCACCTTTTCTCTCGAAGCTCTTTTACTCTTTCCATCCAACTTTTTTTCTTTTTTTTTTTTTCATCTTTCTTATCTCACGAACATTCCTTTTCATTTTTTACTTTCTTCATCCATGATCTAGTACTTAAATTTTATATTTAATTACTTCAATTCGTGAATTATTTACATCAATTCAAGATATAATTCGTATAATTTGAGATCTAATAGCTTCAATTTCACAGTAGGTTTCTCTAATTTTTCTCAAATCCTGATATAATTACATTTAATTAACATCAATTCTTCATATTTTTTTATTTTATAAAGTTTTTTCGCTGAAATGTCTCAACGAATAAATTTTGTGATTTTAAAGTTTGAATATGTTAATTAAAATATAAATGTTTTAGTCACTTATAAAAGCTGCAATATTTCCTTAAAAAATAAAAATTGTAATGATTAAAACTTTAAATCTACAATACGTGTTCATTAGTTCATTGGTTTTTTTTAATGTTTATCAATACATGTTCATCAGCTCATCAATACAAATGCTCATCAGTTATTTTTATGTTCATAATACGTGTTCATCAATGTTCAGTTTTTTTTTTTTTTTTTTTTTTTTTTTTTTTTTTTTTTTTTTTTTTTTTTTTTTTTAGTTTTTTTTTTTTTTTTTTTTTTTTTTTTATTTTTTTTTTTTTTATATTTTTTTTTTTTTTTTTTTTTTTTTTTTTTTTTTTTTTTATGTTCATCAATACGTGTTCATCAGTTTTTTATGTTTATCATTGCATAATGTTTACCAATATTCTGTTAAAATGTTCATCAGTAGAAAATGTTCATCAATACTCCAATACTCCGATTGTTCATCATTTTTTTATTTTATTGTGAAATTTGATGTTCATCATATCTGATGTTTATCATAACTAGATCGTGAGCTGAAGGAAAAAATGAAAAGAAAAGAAGGAAAGAGAAGGGAGCCAGAAGAAAAAACAAAATAGACACTTGTCAATATCTCATAACTTTTTACATTTTTTAAAGTTTCATACTTTTTAGAGGTTCCTGGCCCTAAAATATAAAGGTAAAGCTAAAACTGGTCAAATAAACATTCGCAAGTTCATACTCCCTCCACCAAAAAGAGCGTCCACAAACAAAAAATGGACAAATTATGAAATGTTTAATTAGTGCTAGTTTTGATTGATAAAATGTCATTTTAACTCTCATAGTTAATATCGAAACTAGAAATTAGTAATTAATGCAAGTTTTGATTATAAGGGTAAAGTAGAAAAGTAGGAAAATTTTGTCATAATTACATTCCATATATAAAAGTTGGATAATTATTTTAGGGCAAACATAATAGTAAGGTGAACACTTTTTATAAAAATAACGGAGGGAGTAGTACTTATCTAAATATAGTTACTCCGTATTAGACATTTAAGCATTCAATTAAGCTGATGCTATCTTAATTATACTAGAAAGAACAAATATGTTTTTGTATGAAAGTTCATATCAACACACTCTCGACATACATTTAATGTTAGTAGGGATCCATGGTTATAAAAAGCTCCCGTTTTTGGTAAGCATTAATTTCATAAATATTGAATTTTTATTTATTTTATTTATATTACAGTATGATGAAGAAAACGGACCTCTTATTTCCGTGTTTCAAGGTCAACAATTTGAACTATCAACATCGATTGGTGACGAAATAGTTATTGAGTAAAAGAGTACCATTACATGGTGGTACTTTATCGTCGGTGAAAACACGTAACGTATTTAAGTGTTCAAAATAAGAGAAATGATTTGCACACTCTCATTTTTTATTGGGACACTCAAATGTGTGCATCAAGCAGTTGTACGTTAAGTACAATCTGCTTTAACTGCTTGTACATTTGAGTGTCCCAATAAAAAATGAAAGTGTGCAAATCACTTCCCTAACTTAAAAGTTACATGTCTTCAGATGAATATAATAATCGACATAGTTTGTAGTCATAATTCCACTTGTATTTTTAGCACATATTTAGTTCATTCTCATTCTCTAACTTCGTTGTAGATACGCAAGGCCTCATAATGAATTTGGTGTATCAGTCACTTTAGTGTCTAGGTAGCTTGTGGCACCTCCAACTTCAATGTGCTTGAAGTCGACTAGTCTTAGATTCATGACCGTTAGATAAAGAAATGTAGAACAAGATTTTTTTTTTTTTTTTTTTTTTTTTTTTGAACGGCGGGTTAGTGTTAGTATGTAGTTGTTGGCTCGAGTTAGTAGTCGCATCCCGGCAGAGATACCAACGCGAGCCTCTCCTTTAGGGAATAAACCCAACTCCTATTCCGATTCGCCTGATATTCCATATAGGTATTGTGGTTCCCAAGTAGAGGACTTCCCGTCGGTCACCCAAACCGGTACTACTCTCACTTTGGCTCGCTTAACTTCTTAAGCCCTTTACCACTAGACCACAAGCCTCCATTGATATGAGCCGTGCAGTTGTTTCATGTGTTCCTATTAGTGGCATGTTTAGCACGCAAAAGATTATGAGAAGATTATAATTTATAAAAAAAAATAATAAAAAAATAAAAATAATAATAATAATAAATATAAATAATTAATAATAATAATAATAAAAAAAAAAAAAAAAAAAAAAAAAAAAAAAAAAAAACCTACTTAAAATATAAGTTTTGTTTGGCAGATATGATTTATTAAAGATTTTAGAAAGATAATCCTCAATATCCACTCGTTTACTAGCTAAATGGCAATTGGCTCATACAATATGGCTTCTCATGGATTTTCATAACCCTGCTGTGCAAAATTGGGATACGCATTTGAAATGGATGTACGAGTTATGAAATATATCATGAGCGATATGGAAATGGATCGAGCAATATGTTCCTTTATCCAAGAAAAAGTGTTTCTAGTTTGCATAGTCCTTTCAATCCTTGCTGCATATATATTTTCTCGAGTCATATTTTCTAAACGAACTAAGGCCAATCCAAATTGCTCTTGTAAAAGATCTGCTATAGAACGAATACACTTATTTTGCAAATGATTCATATCGACAATCTTCAATTATTTCTTAAAATAAAAAACATATACTTTCGCCATGTTTTGTATTCTTGTTTTCTTTCTTTGGTCTCTAATAAAATGTTGCTTTTCTAAAAAAAAAAATAAATAAAAAATAATAATAATAATAATAATAATAATAATAATAATAATAATAATAATAATAATAATAATAATAATAATAATAATAAAATAAAATAAAATAAAATAAAATAAAATAAAATAAAATAAAAAAAAATAATAAAAAAAAAAAACTATACTTTCGCAAAACATAATTGATCTACTAGTTGTACAATATCTTCACCAGTAACAAAGATTTGGTAGATCGGCATATCGTGTTAAAATCATTTAATTTACTAGTTTAATAACAGGAAAACTTGATTCAAGAGATAATCTAGTTATTTCATGAAACATTTAACAACCACCATAATATTTAACCCTCTACGCGTTATATATAAGCTTTGTTTAGCTAGAAAAGTTTATAAAAGCTTTTGAAACAATATGCTCCCACAAACTCTTCTTATCTAGCAACAACTTCATCTTTTGTTTCAGCTCCAACTCTATTGTCATCTAGTTCGTCAAATATACCTTAATTCATATGATGTTGTTACTCGCTTTTAATTCAAACCTAGTACTTAAAGAAGCTAAGGGTCCAACGTTGAGTGTTTTAATCCCTTCCATTATGCAGTTAAAAAAAAAATAATAAATAAAAAAAAAAAATAATAATAATAATAATAATAATCAATATGACTTTTTTAATTCTCGAAGTCAATATGACTTTTTTAATTCTATGCTATTAGCCATTATAGGTATATTTGGCGAAACTACCGGTAACAGTAAATTAGTAGGGATCCATGGTTATAAAAAGCTCCCGTTTTTGGTAAGCATTAATTTCATAAATATTGAATTTTTATTTATTTTATTTATATTACAGTATGATGAAGAAAACGGACCTCTTATTTCCGTGTTTCAAGGTCAACAATTTGAACTATCAACATCGATTGGTGACGAAATTGTTATTGAGTAAAAGAGTACCATTACATGGTGGTACTTTATCGTCGGTGAAAACACGTAACGTATTTAAGTGTTCAAAATAAGGGAAATGATTTGCACACTCTCATTTTTTATTGGGACACTCAAATGTGTGCATCAAGCAGTTGTACGTTAAGTACAATCTGCTTTAACTGCTTGTACATTTGAGTGTCCCAATAAAAAATGAAATTGTGCAAATCACTTCCCTAACTTAAAAGTTACATGTCTTCAGATGAATATAATAATCGACATAGTTTGTAGTCATAATTCCACTGGTATTTTTAGCACATATTTAGTTCATTCTCATTCTCTAACTTCGTTGTAGATACGCAAGGCCTCATAATGAATTTGGTGTATCAGTCACTTTAGTGTCTAGGTAGCTTGTGGCACCTCCAACTTCAATGTGCTTGAAGTCGACTAGTCTTAGATTCATGACCGTTAGAAAAGACATGTAGAACAAGATTTTNGTCTTTATAAATCACGGGGTCTTTCTTCATCATGTGACCTCATAAACATGAGCGTCATTTATACATATAAAGACATGTAGCATCTTCTTTAGCTTTCATGATGCACAATGATTTCATCTTTAAGATGTTCAAATCATAAGCTAACACAACTATTTCTTTGGTTTCAAATTCAACTTCTATGCATTCAATTGCCTTTATAATCATAAATCAAACAACATGAAACTTAAACAATATTCAAATCTAGATCTCTTTATAAAGTTTCATAGGCAAACATAATTCTTTATTTGGCACAATACTATACACTAAGGCAATTATCAAATGTATGCCAAAAACATGATTTATTCAATACAATCAAATAGTGTTCTGGAGAACTTTTCTTATATACTTTAAGCATTAAAAATCATTAGCATGCTTTATGCATTTTATATCTTATAATAAAATCTCGTACGAGCTTTATTCATTTATCATTTAGACGCATATCAATTACTTATTTTATTGCCAGACTTATTAAATAAATTATTGGATCCACCACAACATACAATGTATGTGCATTATCATTTACAAGTCTTTGAGAAAATATATGTGTGCCATCACTTGTACCTTATGCATAATTTCATTTCATTTTCTCATAAAGACCAATGCATATCCAATAATTCATATGTATGGACTTCAAGTCCCAGTAACCATGTCTCGTCACAAGAGACTTTAATCTTTCATTAGCTCTTTGCGTCTTTACTTCTTTTGGCCATTCATTTATACATCTGCACTTCCTGCAGGTATGTTTTCATGATCCTCACCATGATTATAGCGCTATCTTATTTATTTACATAATCATTATCATATATAATAGTACTATCGACGTCGATTCATTTCTTTTCGATTCCACACTTTACTAGACATTATATATTATTTATTGAGATCTCATAGTTTTTCATGTACCCGGGGTTTTTCAATGACATTTATGTCTAGTGTCTCTTGACTATTATGGGGTCTTATTACCTCGATTCGACCATCTTCATTTTATTGCTCCATTTTATCTAATCATTCGAGGACTTTTATTTGGAATCGATTTGTCTATCACGCTACAGCCGTGCCATAGACTTACTACCATTCATTGGTTGTACTTTTGGGACACACATTTTAATTGGAGCATTAGCAGCATTTATATTATCTAGTCATTTATTTTAGGTCACAAACATGCTGGCAATTACTAGATCTGGAATATAAATTGTCCCTTTAACATAAAGTTCATATTCATTACTGTGAGGATCAACATTCATATCATAATTCATTCCATATTCCTTGCTGCTCATTCTCTCCCCCTGAATGAATTATCCGTTTCAACATCCCATTATTGTGCGTTGTGGTGGATTTACAAGAAACATATACCGCACATTTATAAAATTCTTATATGGGAAACATATAGTTCGTGACCAAAACCATTCTAATGGGGAGAAGTTATTATAAATTGTTGGCAAGATGCGAATTCATATTTTATAACATGCCCCATAAACTAATAATTTTGTTCTCATAATTATTATTGGCTTTGCAATCAACTGAAGACGTTTTATGAACGTTTCAACAAAAGCAATTCGCGTATGAACATGAGCTACTTTTATGTTCAACGCTTATTCCAATAATCGCCCACTACTTGGAAGTATTCACCACCATTCTCAATAATATTATTTGGAAAACCGTGCTCGCAGTTTATAAATCGAGCCACTAACCACGCTAACCTTAAGTTGCGTATTTGATGATCATTTTGACGATGCATCGATTTTAAAACTCAAAATGATCTATATGGCAGATGTATAGGCCTGAATACATCCCCTTTATATTCTTTCCAAAACTTTATATGACAAAATCATTTCTTTAATATAGTGGTGATTTATGAACAATTAACTTCCCATGAGAACCATCAAATTTATTTTGGAAGAAACTTATTCTTCTTCTACATATTTCGCATCATCATTAAACCGGGATGGTCCAACCGGTTATGCCAATAAATAATCTTGGCTCATAAATTGTTGGTTTATGACCACGTGTGCATCGATTACACTTGACTTTATGCCAAAAGTCAAATAATACGAAGAATGCAATACATCATCACATTTAAATTTATATATCTCTAATCAAACTTATATATATATCGTTAGCAGTATAGTATAGCATTATCGGACAAGAAAAATATTTCTTTACTTTTTGAAACAGTACAATTAGAACAACATATCCACCAATTAATGTCATAATGAAACTCTAAGTATGCAAGACTTGATATCATAGTACATTAACATATACTCCGTAGCAATCCGTAGCAAGTTATACCTCGTTTCATAGTTTTTTGGTTTCAAATATGACTAAAATAATAACCAAACTTGCAAATAAACATAGCAAGATGTATATGCAATATTATGACAAAAACGTAACATGCATGCATAAGTACATAACTATCGGTCTCAAACATATAAATGAGCGTTTCACATAGTTAATTAAGTATAGGCACGATGACAGAACTATGTAATTGCAATATATAACTAAATGCATGTCTTACTCAGTTCAAAAATAGCAAATTCATATTCCTCCAAATATTATAATCACAAGCTACATATTAGTATCTCAAGTCGCGACTAATTAATATTTATTGTAGATCGCATATTAGTAACAAGTAAATAACACAATCTTTATCCCACTAATAACCAAACTTGTAAATAATTAACTAAAATCATGTGAATATATGCATAAACTCAAGATCTAATCATTACACTTACAAAAATCATTCTCGTTACTTTCGTTAAATTATGAAAATTAATCATGATCTATATCGCAATAAATAAGAGTTGTGCTATCCATATAGATGGTCACATTATAGGTACATTATATATTGATATATGATCCATAACCATGTAATCACCTAATGACCTAAATAACAAATTTAGATGCCCCAACAAAATTAAATAGGCCTCGTGGAACTAATCATAACTTTATATCCTAATGATCAACCATGCATGTAATTGTTTCAATTTTCGTTAACATATAGAAAAATTAGCAACTTTGGCCAAATAATTATACACTTTAATTCACATGCATCGGGTCACTCTTGCTTATGATATACAAAGTTTTGAGAATATTAGTCATACTAACTGTTTCCAATTAAAATGAAAGCAAGTATTATGTATTAATAGCATCATTAAGTATCATAACATTTATTTAGCTAAGTATATGTGGCAAATTTAAGTTACACACATGTTGAAAAATCAACCCATTAAACATATATCAACCAACCATGTATAACAAAAACATATAGTTTAGTTCAATAATAATAAGAGGCCGATTATCGTAACCGATAGCCATCATCTGATATTAAATAAATCAAGCTACAGTAAATAAATTTAACAAAACATGAGCCTTAAATCATAGATCTACTCCATGTCTCCATCATATCCATTTAAATTAATCCACATAAAAAATACAATAATTAACATATTAACAAAACTAATCACATAATCACATAATCAATCATCATATTCATAGGGTAAACATACATATAATAGTTACGGTTAAGCCATACAACAAACAATAGTGATCATATTAATTAGACAATTCATATTATATCAATCGAGATACTTACTAAAAAAAATAAACATAAACAATAGCACATACATAATAGTATAATAAACATAGATACGAGAATTTATAACAGAATGATTACATTAACAATCTACACAAAAACAAAATATAATCCACAAGAAAGAATATTTGTACGGTAAGTTCACAAAATATGTAATTTTCGAATATATTAATGATTACACAAGCATTTAAACGTCACAGCAAGAGGGAATACAATTATCGAATGTAAATTTAACTTATGTTACGATTTAAATATCATATGAAATTATTTGAATGAGTGCATGTGCGTATTAAGAAACAATTGCATGCCAAATCATATATGTAACAGTTAACAAATAATTATTAATTGCTCTATTTTTCAGTCGGTAACCGTAAAAACTAAAACGGATCAAATCATGCATATATTTATTAAAATAATTGTATAATACATGAAACAAATCAAGACAATAAATAAATTACATACAATGAACAACTATGTTATGAAAACAGTAAAATTATATAATCAATATGTTATATTATATTGATTTACTAGTCCTACTATTGAGCTAATCTATAAGACAACACATGCTATGCCAATTAATTAAATAGTATTTGTGTATATAGTGCACCGTTGGTTATAGCATATTAGCATACGAATGACAATAAACGAGTTAAAAGACATACCGTAGGGAATCAAAAGAAAAACTAAAATCAAAACCGTAGAGCGTGCTGATAACGTGTTGTGAAACTAATAATAAAGAAGAGAACAAGGAACAAGAATAAAGATCAAAACATGGAAGAATAATATTATTCATCTCTCTATGGAGGTATGCATATATAGTTACAAGGTGGAGTATTCCACAAGATACAATACACTAATTAAGGTAACTACTAATATTAAAAGATATGGACATCCATTCCATATTTATCCATAACAAAAAGCAATATATTAGCAAAACCCATAAGAATAACATAGTACTCATCTAAAGCGGTTACAACATCAAATATAGTTTTTATTTTTGTCATTCTTTAGACTTTTGACATATTCCATTGATAAACATCGATTTTTAGCAGGTTACGGTTTTAATAGTTTTGACAGAGTGAATGTTTGTTTAAGTTTGTGTAAATTATATAAATAATGCAAAATACGAGTATACACAAGTATAGTAGGGTTAGTATGGTTCAACTTGGTTATGTTTTTTTTTTGCTAAAACCGAAACCAAACGAAAATGGTCGGTTTTGGTTGTTTAGAACCGTTAGATATCGCTATTATTTGGGTTCGGTTTTTGATTTTTTTGGGTATCTATTTGATATGTTGAGGTTTGGTCTTCCAAGTGTCAAATTTGTAAATCATCATGGAATAACACTTTTAGTTTCAAGAAACACGCAATGATGACAATAGGAAACTATTGACGATAAACAAAATCTAATAAAAGAATTATTTATGTGTTGTAAAATGACTGTAATAACAAAACATAAAAAATAAAAAATAATAAATAAATGAATGAATAAATTAATGGCCACAAAAGTACTAGAAGATAATTGTTTACCTGACATAAAAACGCTTCAAGAAGTAATCAAAATAAGAGTGTTTGAAGACTATATGTATTTTGCTGATTAGATTTTTTAGGGCTTGCATTTAAATGCTAAAACCAAATTGAACCATAAATTTAGGTATTTTTAAAGAGTAGAGTTATATTAAATACCAAACTTTTATTATATCAATGGACTCATCCCCACCATCCATCTAAAAAGAAATCAATGGTTGAGATTAAAAGCATTTAATATTTCACCCATTTTTTATAATTTAAATATCTCTTAAACCGTTAATCGTTAAGCGAAAGTAATTATACCATCGCGATGAGCATTTAATTATCTTTCTATAGATATATCATATATGATATTACATATCATATATGATATATCATATATGATATTGCATATCATATATGATATGTAATATCATATATGATATATTATATGTGATTATTTCGGCCACGAAAAAAAACGTGAAAAAAACGAATTTTTTTTTGTCGAAAGTATATCACAATGTATATCTATAGAAAGATAATTAAATGCTCGTCGTAACGGTATATTTTTTCGCTTAAAGATTAACGGTTTGAAAGATATTAATATTTGAAAAAAAAGGATGAAAGTGGGTTTTTTAAATTGTTAGGATTAATCTTATCAATTAGATCAAATAAAGACGGAGGGAAGATGAAGGGTGTTGATTAGTCCCTTGGTATGTAAAAAAAATTTGGTCCTCAAATGATCATATAAAAACTAAACCATCGATTTCAATCTTTCGGTTTATGTTTTTGTTTCTCGGTTCAAGAATTAAATTGGACCATTAGGAGAGCTTGATTATTGAATAGAGTCATCAAAATTTGCCGAACAAAAGTACAAATTATAATTGATTCGGTCTACATTGCAATAATTTTATAATCAAATGAAGGAGAAAAAGTGAAACTCTTTCGACTCGAACTATATTTTTCTAATTACTTTATTTTATTAATACTGAATACGCTGTATCAGCCTACAGTACCCAAAACGGCAAAAACTAATTTTGAATTAAACCTGTTTCCGATAACATGTAAACATAATTATATTTAATAATCAAAACGTATAATAATTGTACATAAGTTTCATAAGCGAAAGTGTACATTTCTACATAAAACGGGTTGTTTCCAAACGCCCATTTTAAAACTCGTAACTATAAAAATACATGACATGAGCTATATGAGCTTGTTATAGAAAACGACCCGCGTTTTGGCGCATTCCAAATCAATAACATGTGATGGTGATGAGAAGCTCATTACTTAACCCGCAAGCTACACCATTTTGACCCATTACGCCCCACTTAACAACTAGCTTGGTCTCATTCTATAAACCTGCAAAACAATGAACTGAGAACGGTAAGTCCTTGCGAATCAATGAGTAAACAAAACTAATATGAGATAATACTTGCATCTCTAAACATGAACATATTAATATATGATATACTATAAGTGGTACAACTTTTAGTCGTTTTGCTACATTATATCTCCGATTCTGAATTTCATAATCCCAATATAATGTCTGAGCACGTCCTTCTAAACAGATGATGCGTAGTATTCCTGCTATAAGATTGTTCAGATAAGAGAAAGGCTTAAAATGGCCCAGGATTGAGAGAAGTCCAATGCAGACAATAGGATACAACCTATAGAGTTTTAGGTCGGTTATCGGGTCATACTGAAAGTTTCCCCTTGAAAAGACGTTATTCATTTTAGGAAGCGTGGAAAGTCAAGACCATGTTATAATGGTCCGTTCAGAATAATTGACAGAGTTTGAAAAGTAGCTTATAGACTTGAGCTACTAAAAGAGTTAAATAACATTCATAACACTTTCCACATATTTCAGCTATGAAAATGTCTAGCAGATGAGGCAGAATATATTCCTCTATCAGATATAGTAGTTGATCAGAAACTTGGTTATGTTGAAGAACCAATAGAGATTCTTGACTGCAAAAGCAAGAAACTCAAGAATAAAGAGGTCCTCCTTTTAAAGGTCAGATGGAAGCATAGAATGGGTCAGAATACACTTGGGATCCTAAAGAGGAACTCATCAAATAATACCTCGCTTTTCATCAGGAGTGGTTTGTGAGGACACAAACCGAATAAGTGGATGAGAGTTGTAACATCCCAACTTTTATGGTAATGATTTATTATTTATTTATACGCTTCTTAGTTGACTCTTGTCACTCTTATATACCTTTGTTAGCCAAAAGGACCTTCCATGAATTAAGTTTATAGCAAATAGGACTATCCTTGCAATTATCCTACTACCAGGGACCTAAGTTGTCAAAATATGAAAGTTGAAAGATAACTCTTATACTTATCCTTACTTCATTATCAGGATACCTAGAAAACCGACTCATCTTTATTCCCTCCTCCTCCTCCTCTCACGTTACATACACACACAATTCAAGAACAAACTAAGGTTTGATTCCAAGTTGAATTTAAGCTAAGTTTAAGCAAGATATTCTATTATTGAAGCTCGGAAATGGATTTTCTAGTGTTCCCATCAATCAACTCGAGGTATAATCTTATCTTGATCTTGAATTCATATTTTAGAGCTACTTCAAGTGGGTAGCGCTTTAAAGATTGAATCTTTGTGTCATTTTGGGGGGGGGGGGGGGTGTGGAATTTTACATGTTTATGTGAAGAGGCGATTTTCTTAAATTCATCAAGAATTCATGTTATGATTAAGAAATATGATAGGGGTACTTTGTTAAAATATGCCATAACATTAGTTTGTGGTGTTAAAAATTTCATTTTATTTTGTGGATTGTGGTTATATAAGCCACAACCAAACACCCCCTTATGGCTTATTCATCTTTAGTGGCTTATTATAATAAGCTGAGATATGTTCCTTATAAGTTCCATGTAATATGTATGTTCTTAGGTTATAAATTGTCTATTTTCACTTGTTTAGCAACCTAAGTGGGCGACACATGCTATTATGTGATCACATGTTCTGAAATGGAACTTAGACCTCCTTAGTGGAGAATCGAGCCTTAATAGTAGCAAAAGTTTCAGAAAACGAGACTCGGACATCCTAAGTGGATGATTAGTATTGCTCGTCAGTTATGAATAGCACAACTAGATAAGAAAAGTCTCCAAGAATAGGTTTTGATGTCCTAAGTGGACGACTACTACATTCATGGCAAGTATAAGCTTTCAAGCTTATGATAAAGCAATTAGCTCCCTAGTGCACATACGGTGCATGGGTACATCCCCATGGGGAATTAGATGTATTTTAAACACCAAAAGAGTGATGCGGAGAAAAGTTTATATTTTATTTTCAGTTTTACATATGTTATTTCACTAAGCTATTGCTTACCTTGCTTTCATATGTTTTCTTATAGGTGAAGCTAGCATTAGTGCATCCAAGGGTAAGAAGGTCGAGACCGAGTTCTCGGTGTATTTCGTGGGTATCGAGCATTTTTTCCTTACATGCTCTTTTACAAAGAAATGCCCTAAGATATTATATTTTATGTATGGTTATGTAATCTCAGACTTCTGTAGTAAACAAGTAATTATGTAGTGATTTTATAAGTTAACAAAGGATGTTTTGCTTTGATCCATTTTACCCATAAGACTTAGTTGTGGGTCAAGTTATGTTAAACGTCCCTTTGTACAGTTAAAACACATGTTTGTGAATCAATATATTTAACTTATGACTTGTTTTATGTTACGATATAATGATTATTGGCAGATTTATTTATATTTTATTATACGGGTTAAATAAGTTAAACGGGTCGACCCATAAACCCATTTAACCTATTTAACCCATTTAATGTGTTAAATTTAGTCTATAAACGGGTTACATGGATCAACCCGAAACCCGTGTAACCTATTTAACCTGCCAACCCAAGTATATATACGGGTTAAATGGGTCAAGTTCGGGTTGTGTGTAAACATGTTAGGGTTGACATAACTGACCCGATTATTTAAATGGGTCAGGTCCGGGTTGAAGTTTTCTGACCCGCCAACCTGTCAACCCGAACCCGACTCGAATTGCCACCCCTAGTAAAGATTTGTACAATAAGTTTGTAGAGTTGTAAAACTTAAAACTAAGTTTTTGAGGAAAGAGAGTGCTCCCTCTTTTATATGTATTTACAATATATATATATGAGGTTCGCTACAACCATAAAACATTCGTAAATAGAAATTCACAAAATTGACTTGTTGATATGTGATTGTCTCAGTTAAATAGAGGAGGGAGAAAACATAGCAAAACTCACCAATTAAATATGACAACTCCTTTTGTGAATTCTTTTACGTGATTCTTTTGTGGTTCTATCAAAACTCTATATATATTATGATTATCATTTTAGGTATTTTTTTTTCTCTGATTGTATGTATAAATCCAACAATGAGTATCCCTATGAAGGTTTCTAAGCAGAATATGGTGCTATCTTCATCTTTAGAATAACATTATCGGTATATCTCAAGTTCTTAACGTCTAATGATATGCTAGAAGTGTTTGTGGAGACAATTTATGGAAATTCACAAAATAAAAAGGAAGAGAAGTAGAAGTGAATAAAGGAAAATAAGATCCCCATAGAGGAGACAATAAGAAGTAGGAGTTGTCTTGGTTCAAAATCTTTAACTTTTCCCAAAGTACACACAAGACTCTTGTTTAGGGGCTTCTCCCATAAAACCCCATTTCCCACTTTTCTATTTCTCTCTTGTCTTCTTCATCAAACCTTACTTTTCTTCCTTTAATCTCATTTGCCATCTAGTATACCCTTCTTTAACATTACATTGGCCCTCAAAAAGCACCTCTCTCACTCCATCTCATTAAGTTTTGTATCTAGAGAGAGAAAGTGCAAAAAAACATGAATTCATTCATTCAAGTTGTTGTTTGTCCTTTTGAGAATTATGTTTTTTAGTACTTCAAAACTCTCATCTATACGAGGATGCTTCTCTCAACATTTGTATACGAAGATCATATCTTTGTAGTAAACCAAACACATACACGTACTTTCAAAATTCTCATCCATAATTAGATTACGTTGAATAACGAGTAAAAACAGTATAAGTTAAATTGAGTCTTTAGTTAGATTCGGTTAACTAGCCAAGAAGTTTTATTAGTATATGCACTAGCTAGCATATTAGAAAAGTTTAAGAGTATCTAGATGCAAGTATGCAACATTTTTTTTCCCTTTTTTTGTGAAAAAAATAAATCAAATATGCAAAACATCCAAATTATTATACACATTGTACAATTAAAGGTATCAAATTACAAGATTATATTTTTATCACAATGAAAAGTAAATTATCAAACTGAATGCTACCGCTACTTTGTGCCTATAAATTTTGGGTGACTACAAACAATTCTATAGTTTTAAACCACTATAATTATTACTTTTTCCGTCTCATGTTCACTTTCATAAATACACAAGTTTTAAAAATATCTCAGTAAGTCACTAACTATATTCCTTAATAATCAAATATCATATCTACTCGTTTAATTCACTTTCATGTTGAAATACAAAATGAACTATTATTATATGACATTTTAAAATTACAATGTGAACACTTACAAACGTTAGTCGGGAAAAATTACGTATATTTGATTTATACAAAACTTCATCTTTTTATAAATAAAGTTAATATTTCAGTCAACCAAACACAAGATCGAGAAGTTAAAGTGATTCAATAATGATGAAGGAATGTTGGTAAGCTAAGTTAGATATTGTAGGTCCCTCATTGCGGCTGGGTACGAATTACGAAAGAATGCATGCGCTAATCATCATATTAGTATACATGCATTTATTAACCCCAAACACTACCATCACCATAATCCACGTGCCATCTCCATATCGTTGATTCATGTTTTGCATGCATGCAAACCACTATCCAGTTTATTAGACGACACCATTTTTATTATTTTATTTGATTTGTTTTTTTATTAAATCAAAGATTCAATGAAAACTAAACAATAAAATTAGTGTAATTGCACGTACTCTTATGATTACCCAGTAAGTAATAAATTAAATATAGTGTTCATCTTTGTTGTTTGTAGGAAAAATGATTCATCTATATGAGCTAATTAATGGCCAAGTATAACAATAGTAATTATTTAACTATTTGTGTGAATAAGATGATAAGAGCTTAATTTGTGACGACCATCATTTAGTTATGAGTAAATTCAAATCATACCTAGGCATATAGCTTCGAACTGCGCCCCCTCTTTGAAAGGAGGATAACTTTACCCGGTATACAATTTTGATCTGCGTGAGAAAGGCTTTGAGTCTCGTCGACTGGTCGCCTAATTGGTAATCCATCTACTCACACTCAAATCAACTTCACATCATCTCTATCCATGTCACCTTTAATGATCACCTTATTTCTCATCGACATTTATCTAATATTTATTTAAACAGAAATATACTTTACTTATACATGCACAACATACATTACACACACAAAAGACCCACAAACTAATGACGCCCCTCGCTGCTTTGTCACTCAATTCTGATTGTGTGCGAGGAGGTTGCCATAAAGTGGTGGCCATGTGTGCGTCGTGAGATGACCATTACATCTGGTCTAAATGGATATCATCTAACGGCAATGTATTTCTTTGAATAATAGCAATTATACGTCTTCTTTAAACACGTCTAATTGGTCTTCCATATCACAAGATATGTACATTTTTCGTTCATTAGATGATTTTTCGTTCATTATGACATACTATTATGCATCACGCCATCACATGCGTTAAAAGGCTATTTAGACATAAAAGAAAAGAGTAGTGATTGAGAGATTTAAATTATGTGTCTAAAGATGTGTCTAAGCGTGCATGGCATTATCCTGATGGCTGCACTTATAGGATTCATTTTTTCACAAACCATCAAGATCATGTCACACATGTTTAAGAACATCTTTAGACACATAATTTAAGTCTCCTAATCATTTTGCAAAAATAAATTAACATTAATTTTTCAAAACAATTTAACATGATATTTGCATGCATACGTAGTATAATAATATCAAACATATAATTTTATTTTTAAATATTAAATATAATGATATAATGTACATGTTTCACGAATCTCAAGACGATCTGATTCTCTCGCTCGATCTCCAAGTGTTTTGATGTTTTGTTTGAATCTTTTTGTCGATTCGATTCATATTCCAAAGGAGGTGTGTTTGTTCTTTGGGGATGTGGACTATGACTGTTGCTGTCAATGTGGACCCATTTTACCTTTTGTTTGTTTTCTAATATGTTCCTGCCTTATTTTTGTCTCTAGATTACACCCCAAGCAATACAACATGGTCTTTTTGACCAATTTCTTTGACTCACATTTCTATCCTGCCTATACAATCTAATTCAAATTATCAGCACCAACATAAGTTTGTCATCATTATTACAAATAGTATCATTATCATTATGAATTTGCTCATGCAACAAAACTTGTCTTTTGATAAGCATTGGTTCTATACACAGAGTATATCTTGGTTCTTGAGGCTTCAAATATCTCAAAATACATCATTCACTAAACATTCAGTTACATGATATATTGTTTGGGAAAATCTTTTTTTTTTTTTTAACGGCAAATTGAGATTAAACTAGCAATGAGCTAAACAAATTACAATGAAGAGGATAGGGCATTACAAGGATTACACAGCCAATCTATCCAACTAAGATTAAACTTCTTATATCTATTAGAAATCCAAGTAAAAGTAAATTGTTTTACATCATTAAGGATGAGATCCTTATTTGGACGTTTCACCGAAAACAATGAGTCATTCCGAAAACGCCAAAGAATCCAAAGGGTAGAATGGGCTACAGCATCAAACACCTTGGATATATTGGCGGGAAGATTTACCCGATTTACCAACAAGAACATATCGTTGAGATTGTGAATATTTATATTTTGGATCTTCCATCATTTGAGGATGTCGATCCAAATGTGTTATCATCGCATATTACGTACAAGGCGCCTTAAAATTTATGTTTATCCTAGCGTTGGCAGCAAAAGAAAACTTATACGTGTCTAAAAATTGATTGTAGTACAATATGCGTGTGTTTTTTTAGATCAAGAATGTTTGTTACTTTTTCCTAATATTCTTATCTTGGGGTGTTTCAAAGAAAATGTTTGTAGGACAATATGTGTATGTTTTTAAGATCAAGAGTGCATGTAACTATTGCTTTTTTCCATGTTGGTATTTTTATAACAATAATGTGGGTCAAAGATTTAGTCGAAAACCCAGAGGAAAATAGGTTGCTTTGATGATTGCAGTAGTATCAACCATTTCTATCACACCCTTTCTCTCTTTTCTAATCATAACAAAATCTCTTGATTCCTTCTTTTTCTTTTTCACTATGAGTTGAATGTGACCCATTCACCATCCTGGCTTGGCTTGTTTTGGACCCCCCACACCCTCACCCAAAACCATACCTAACCACTTTGTTTATTTTCCTCATCACGTGATGACTAGCCCAAAATGAAACATCTATTTCGGTCACTTGTAGATATAAGTCGATCGATGATCACGGAAAAACAATGATAACTAACGTGACAAAGTAAAAATATGCGAACCTACAACATTGCTACCAAAAGGTTTTTCAACCTAGCTAGTACAAAATATGTTCCATAAGTTCTTTTCTTAAGGCANTAAACCTCGCACCCCGCTAGAAAACAAATATTTAATGTACCGGGATCGAGACTTGAACCAACAAACATTCGGATGAAAAACACCTTACGCTTTCCCCGAATGTACCGTTAGCTATAATAAAAGTCGTTAGCGAAATATGTTGATAAGCATGTATATATTCAGCTCTAAGCAAATGTAATATATAAGGAACATCCCTCCATATATGTTCCTTTACACATAGATCGATCACCCGTCTATATTTACATAGTACTAATGAATATTCTTTCCTTAAGGTAAACAATAAGAATGTTAAAGGTGATGTTAATGGTGATTAAAGAAAGAAGATTTGCCTCGTGATCGGAGAAGTATATGGTATAGAAGACTGTTCCCTCTCCCCTGGTCACGTGCCTTCTTTTGACCATCCCCTAAAAAAACACCACCCCTCAAAACCCTCTCCTCTCTCAATCATCACTCTTTTTTCATTTGTATCCACTTCTCTTTTTATTCATCCTATGCCTTTCATCATTTCATTCTACTATTTCAAATCTTCTAGTCTTTCAAATAGTAATCTCTAACAATGTTACTTTGCATTTGCAACCTATATGTGTATTGTCATCAACTATTGATATGATGTTTGATATATAATTCGTGGATTTGGTTTGTAGAAAAGTATGTATAATAAACATGAGGATAATTTTTAACTATTTGCCTCATAAAATTACATGTTATACCAATGGCTTAGTTATTCTTGGACATCAACTATCGATCTCAACTTTCTTTAATCAATCCCATTATATATTGAACTCTAAGAAGAGATCGGGTGAGAAAAAAAAACTAAAATAAAAAATAAGCAGGATGTCTAACCACTCCAAATAAAAAGAAAAGTTTTAAGGGAAAAGTATATGCATCTGAAATATTTAGTTGCGTTTTTTTTTTCTCATTTTATTTATTTATTTTCATTTGATCCTAACTCTTGAACCTTATTCTATTCTCAATTCCCTTTTAATCCGAGTTTATAGTTTTCCATGATATGCATTGTTATGTAAGTTTATAAATTAACATGTCAATGTTCTTTTAGTGTTTTCTATTGTAGTCACAATTTTGTTATTTTCTACTAGTAATAGTTATACTTTACGAATCTCTTTTGAAAGTGTAGACACAAATTTTTTGGATAATTTTGGTGTTCAATTATCGTCACTGAAATTAAAACATGTGAAACTTTAAAGTGCAGACACCGTCTTTGTCACATGCAATAATTACAGACAAAAGTTCTCCATAGAAACTACGCCTGCATTTTCAAAACTATAAAAGAATGCGGTTGTAATTTAGCCAAACATCTACCGTTTTTGCAATTAAGATGTTCATTTTCAAAACATGAGGAGATGAACTAAATCACAATTGGTGTAAAGAAACTCATAAATCATCTTAAAGGTACCACTTCTTTGTGTTATAGTTATTTTTAGAGAGTAAACATCACCAAACACTGTGAATGATATGAATACAAAAGTGAGCATATAGCTCACAAATTTTATGTGTTCTTTTCTTTATTTTTAACTTATAAGTAAATGTGCTAGACTGCTAGTTCATGCTATAACTAATACCTAAAGAAAACTTCAAGTTTATATAACTAATATCCAAATAAACTGAAAACATTCAAACTAGTTGAAAGTCACATATAATGTATAAGGGATTGTTTTACGTGACTTGAACCTACAACCTATTGATTTAGAAGCATCTCATACAATCTGATCATAAGCTTATATCAAGTGGCTGTTAATGAGAAGATACACAAGTAACAACACTTATTTTGTAACCATGAATAACATACCATCTACAAATATAATTAGAAAAAAGTAAAATAAAATTATTGCCGGATAAATTTGATATATCAAATCCTAACAGGAACAATATATATGTTCTGAAGCCAAATCCATTTTAAAACAATATATGTCCATCACATCTTATCGGCCACATTTTCTATCATCTTTATTTTTATTTTCATTATGATAAAATCTTATACTACACATTACACAATACACATCACCCTTGCAAACAACAAGACAAAACGACAAAAAAACATATGTGGAATATTCACTTCTGCAACTTCACTTCCACTGGACCCACTCAAGTGTACCTATATAAACACCCTCTTGTTCTCATTACAAATCACATTCCCCTTCTTACACACTTCTTATTGGTCCCACAAATCTAGCTTCAAACATAGTAACATAACATATACAACAACATCACGACAACCTTGTTCACTCTTTGACCCTTATTTCATCATCTTATTACAACACAAGTACTAAACTAACCATGAATAGGTGCACTGGTTCAACCATGATGGGTCCATGTTCATGTGGTCTATACCATTATCAACAAAGCTCATTCTCTTCTATTTTTCCTATGCCATACGAGCAAGAGATTTGTGCTTATGGCTCTTCGCCTTCTTCGGTTGATTGCACTTTGTCTTTGGGTACACCTTCGACTAGAATGTCGAATGACTATGAGAAAACACATAGTGAAAAACGTCGTGGGTCTAATTGGTGGAACATTTTGCAGTCTTCTAGCCACTCTCCTACACCATCTTCTCAAAAAGCGAGTCGTGGTGGTAGCAATGGTAATGGTTCTGCTAATGGTTCTGATAGCTTGTTTTCGAGGCGATGTGCTAATTGTGACACCACTTCTACCCCTCTTTGGAGAAATGGACCTCGTGGCCCTAAGGTATTTTCATACTTCTTATTAAGGAAAATGTGCTTCTTTCAAACCTGTTAATTAAGAATTTGAAACAGCTTTGAAAGAAGCACGTTTTCACCTGTTCTAATGTATGAATTAAATATATTAGAACTGGTGAAAACGTGCAAACCAAATATAACAAATGATCCTAACTATTTGTTTCCTTGCAGTCATTGTGCAATGCATGTGGAATCCGATACAAGAAGGAGGAGAGGCGAGCCAATGCAGCCGCAGCAGCGGCTGTTTCGACAGGTGGAAGTGACGCGAGTGAGGGATATCACCACCAATACATGATGAACAACAATGGGAACCAATGGGTTAATGATCATTACGCCCAATCAACTTACAAAATGCCATCATGTTACTCGCCAGCTGCGGCGTCTAACGAGTTTAGGTTCATGGATCATGACATGGACGACAGAGATTCGCCTTTCCTGTCGTGGCGGCTAAACGTCACTGACAGGCCAGGCCTCGTCCATGACTACTAGATGAAAAAAGAATATAAAGTTTTAAGTTAAATATGACGTGGCATATCTTGAAGTCCCACACATGGTGACGTGGAATGTGGGGTCAACCTTTTTCTTGTTTAAAATTCTTTACGTTAGACGAAGTATTAGATCTCGGTTTTTTTTCTTTGTTAAGCTTTAGTTTTAGTAGTACGTAGCAGCCTTTTTTTTCACTTTTGCCAGTCAAATTATTTTTGTTCTTTTTTATTTGTATAACTTTAACGTAATATGAATATCTTTACTCTTCTTTATTCTTTTTGTTCCATACCATACTTGGCATATGATTTGCTCTTTGTTTATCTTATGCTTTGCAACAAAAAAGGTAAAGAGAGTCATATATGTATAGTTGTAGCACAATATTTCTTAACATTTCTATATGTTTATTTAATTTAAGATTTGAAATTGCTGATTTTATGTTTCAAAATAATTCCAATATACCTTATGAGCTTTTTATAGATAGTTAAATTGTAAGCCAGGCTAGGTGCTAACTATATAACGGTCATCTTTATATATAGATTGTTCTAAACTTCTAATATGTGTAATGTAATTGAGTAATAATCACATTTTGTGGTATTTTTTTGTTGATATTAAAGGTCCATAGCTCGACTGAAACTTACGAGCAACAACACCATTTATCATTTACAATAGGTGATTGAGNTCAGAGTATATCGATCCAACAATATTGAAAAGGAGGCCCTCTGCTCCATGCCTCCGCATAGGAAACCAAATGTGCACTTATCGAGTCTAGAGCCCAGAGATTCATCATAAGATCTCATAGGAACACTGAATATTTCCACAACTGGTTGTCCCACATTAAGGACGCCAGTTGTAAACTTTAGAGTCCTGCGCAGATCTTAGCAATCTGCCGAGAACGTTTATGAGAGGAATTACTTGTGTATTTCTCAATGATTGAACGTAAATCCTGCCAGGGTCAACATCAAACAGCCCTGATAGCAGGTCACTTCGGTAACTCCTTTTGGGTTACACTTAGTGTTCGCGGTGGTCTCAACGTGGTCTACAGTCGTGGGGTGATCTCCAGCGACTCACCTAATCGTGGGTGTACTTTTGTATGTCCGTGTAAGCTCCTTCAGGAGTATCCGATTGGGAACGGCCTTGGTAAGGGTTAGAGAGAGTTTTCACACTATGCTGATAACAATCTCTAATTCCGAACCTGTAAGTACCGGTTGTTTATTACTAACGAAATTTTATGCAGCTACAACCACCATCGTGACACGGGTTCCACATGCTCATACATACATCTCAAAGTCCATAAAAAGTTCTCACTAAAGATCGATGCAGAAAAGTCTAAGAATGATTCTATGTCAATATGAATCCACACAGTTGAATGACAAAGATCTGATGTTATGTGATGAAAGCAACGTCAAAGATGTATGAGCATGTTGGAAAGGCGATAATCCATCAGAGGCAAAGGAGTGAATAAAGGCAGATACTTACATCATTGGATCACAGCAACAACGATGAATAAAGCACGATGAACAAAGAATCACTATCCATCTAATCATTTTTTTGAAGACGTCAAGAGCTATGAATGTCAAAGATGAAAGACAAAAATGATGACGTCACGCAACCTTTGATGACCGACCCTTAGGGGGAGATTGTTAGGAACACGTTTTATTAATATCAAGTCTCGGTCATTAAGTTTTGTAACAGGTTGCTTTAGATTATTGTTTTGTTAAGTTTTATCATGTTTACATGTTTTGTTAAAGTCTAAGGGGCAATATTGATAATAGTGGAAACTTATGTAATCCCCTAGACACTATAAATAGTGATGTAAACCCTCCAAGGAGGGTGTTAGTTCTCTTAGGAATAACAAAGTTCATTTCATTTCACACATAAGAGTTCCTTCCACTTTCTCTCTCTACTCTCTTTCTCTCTCTAAAGATTATGTGTTTTTATGTTACAAAATGGTGACCTAACAGAGACCTTCGTCGAATCACCACTCTTGAACTCTTCTCGAGTACTAGACTCAAAGCTTACATGCGTGTCCGAGAAGATGAAGTAAAATCATTCATTAAGGATCTTTTCCATGTGTGTTCTCAAGATTCTGTCAAAGTAGAAATGAAGTCTAGAATTCAAGGTTTATCGTTTAACATAATCATGAAGATCATTGCTAACAAACGGTTCTATAGGACCGAAGTTGAGGACTTGGAAGAAGCTAGTAAGTTTAAGGATGTTATAAGGGCTGTTTTTGAACTTGGTGGGACATCAAATCCTGGTGACTTTATTCCGGTATTACAATGGATTAATTTTCAGGGTTATGATAAGAAGTTTAAAAGATTGCAAATTAAAAGTGATAACTTTTCGCAAAGCTTGATTGATGAATGTAAGCGTAAACGTTTTGATTCTTGTTTGGATGAAGGAAAGCCTAAGACGTTCATCGATGCAATGCTCTCTTTGCAAGAACCGGAACCAGAATACTACACTGATGATATAATCAAGGGCAACATATTGGTACGTATTTCATAGCCAATCTTTCACGTATTCTTACTTTGTTAGTTATGCTAAGGGATTGATATTATGTGCATATATGTTAAATTATCATTTAATTTTATACTCTTTCTATAGCGAAGTAGATATGGATGAGTGATGACGTTAGATTAAAACCAACTAGGTGATCTATTTACCTTTACTAGTTATAATACTCGTGTACGCACAGGGTTTTTAAAAGTAATTATAAAGATGAAATCCCATCACTTTCATGTATGAGTGGCTAAATAGGCCTGACAATTTGGCTGGGTAGGGTTGGAGACGGTTAGGTTTTAACAGCTTGAAATTGTCATATTAAAATCATAGTTGTTTATTATACTAATTATAATAATAATGTTAATAATAATAATAATAATAGTAATATTTGTTTATAAAAAAAATAAAAGTATATGGTTTTTTTTTGTTAAATATATGATTCTTTTAACAATTATGAACATTGAGGTTTTTTCAGATAAGTCCATACAATTAGATTTAAGATTAGCATCTTAATAAAAGTTTAGGGTTTGATTATAAATTTTATTAACCAATCAAAATATACCGTTTATTGATAGTTAAGTCCGAAGGTTAAAAAATAAATAAATAAATAAATAAAAATAAATAAATAACACTCACATGGTCATGTGTGTTTTTTTTCCTCCACCAATCTTTTTCAAAAGTTTGATCAAACTAATTCAATTTTGATTTTTATTAGCAAATCATATTGCTCGATTTTGTCTATGTGGTAAAATCGAGTTCTCCTATTAATCTAACTTTTTTTCAATAAGAATATTTTGACAAAATCACTTCGAATAATGTAATTCCTTTATTATGGTAAAAGATTAATTGATAATTAGTGTATTGCATTTTTTTTTTCTTTTTTTTTGGAAAAAGTTAGTCGGGTGGTTTTACTTTTACAAATATGCTTAACATATACTCCGTATAAGATATGGCTAAATGTTTAAAAACTAGTTGGTAACACAACGTGTCGTTTTATGTAGAGCGTATAGGTAGACTGATTTTTTTTTTCTTTTTTGTTTGTTTGTTTGTTTTTTTGTATACACTGAACTTCCGAGTTTCTATGAAAAAAGTACTCTTTTATTGTAGGTGCGCTTAATTTTATACGCTAGTAAAAACTTGATTGGGGTGGTAGCCTAGCTTTTGAAGAACTTTTTTTGTACTCGTTTATGAAGAGTATTTTAGATGCCTTTAAAGTTATTAAAAAATGATTTATAAATATTTGCCCTTTTGGTTATTCCTATTGCATTTATTGTTTTTGTTGAGAACCTTTTTATACCAACATTTTCCCCTTTGTCTATAAGTCAAATCCCTAATTTCACTTGTTTATGTTGAAATTGTGTTAAAAGAGGCCAAACACAAAGGTATAGGCGCCCAAAAAAAAACAGGCCCAATTAACCGGGTTGGATCACGTGCCAAGAGCCCAAGATTGTATTAAAAAAATATATGCCACGTACATCAACAAAACTATTACTGTATCATAGAGTTTGACTCCTATGGAGTATAAAATAAACACTGTACTGATAATATTATAAAAAGGAAACCTCGTTTTCTGATCCACTGATAATTGTATTATTACTTAAATGTATCGTTTGTGTCATTTTTTTTTATTTTTTTTTTATTTTTTTTTTTAATTATGTGTAACAAACAAAATTGTAAGCATTTATATACCTATAGTTTTGAATTTCAGTGCGTATTTTGTGATTATTCTACACCTCTCCGGTTAACAGGGGTGTTGTAAATTAAACGGTAAAATGATCATATAATGCACACAAAGATCGAAATTCACAAGTACTAGTATATAAATGCACAATATTTTGTTCGCTAATAGAAAAAGAAGAGGTATCAAGTAAAATACATCTTCAAGCAGCCCTATGATATATTCATTCCATTGTTAGTAACTTAAAGGCATAACATATTTGTAGACATTGCTACTTGCGGCAACAGACACTTCCGCGGTGATGATTGAATGGGCTATATCACTTCTTTTGAATCATCCCGGCGTGTTAGAGAAAGCAAGAGCACAAATCGATGAATATATTGGCCACGAACGGCTGGTAGAAGAGACAGATCTTCCAAATTTGCCATACATCCAATGCATCATCAATGAAACACTAAGACTATTCCCAGCAGCACCATTGTTGGTGCCACGCGAGCCATCGCAAGACTGCACTATTGGAGGGTTTCATGTCTCTCGTGGCACAATGGTGATCGTGAACGCATGGGCCATCCATAGAGACCCAAGGTTATGGGACGATCCGTTAAGTTTCAAGCCAGAGAGGTTTGAGAAAGCGGAAAATGTGGGGTATCAGTTTATACCATTTGGAATGGGACGTCGCCAGTGTCCTGGGTCAGGCCTTTCAAATAGGGTTGTGGGGCTGGCATGAGCGTCGTTGACCAATGCTGTTAAAGTGGGAAGGATTGTGAAGATTGGTGGATTTGTCCGGAAGGAAAAGTCTACGCATGTCAAAATATGGAGCCTTTTAGAGGCAATGTTGCTACAGCTCGAGCAAAGAATGGGGATGGCTTTTTTAAAAAGAAGCCTAATCTGAAAAGTAGTTGTGCGTATGATGACCGCGATGAACGTCAGCACCAATGGGCACGCATTATTAGCTTATTTGCCTTGTGGGCTGGATGATACAGATATTTAGGGTATATAATAAAAGAGGTACTGTGGGCATTGTAGATAGCAGTAGACTAGTAGGCTGGATTAAATTGTTTAGGCAAAGGGACAAAATTACTGAAATGTTTGGCAACTTGTCACTTTTTCTCATTGTATGTAGCTTTCTTTTTCTTTTCCCAATGTGTCACTAAACTTGCTAAATTCGTCCATTGTGTGTAGCGGTGACTTGATTCACCTGCTGGAGCAGGTTAACCTAACGGTCGTTAGGTTTATCATTGCACCGTTAGTCCTTTAAACTAACGATCGTTTATCATGACTACATACAATGACAAAAAGTAACAAGTTAGATGACTTTTATAATTTTTAAAATTTATGTACGTTTTTTACACGTTTTTGCACACATTTTTATATACACATTTTTATACACGTTTTTATGCATGTTTTTATACGGATTTTCATACACACATTTGTATACACATTTTTATTCACGTTTTTATACACACGTTTTTTATACACACGTTTTTATACGTTTTCGCCAGTTTTTTTGCGTTTTCGACTGTTTTTTTTGCGTTTTCGTCCAGTTTTTCGCGTTTTCGTTCGGTTTTTCACGTTTTCGTCCGGCTTTTCACATTTTCATCCAATTTTTTTACGTTTTCGTCTATTTTTTACGTTTTCGTCAGTTTTTTCACGCTTTCGTGAAAAAAAGACAAAAACATAAAAAACTGACGAAGACGTAAAAAAACCGACGAAAACGTAAAAAAACCGACGAAACGTGAAAAAAAGACAAAAACATAAAAATGTGTGTATAAAAAACGTGTGTATAAAAACGTGCATAAAAACGTGTATACAAATGTATGTATGAAAATTCGTATAAAACATGCATAAAAACGTGTATAAAAATGTGTGTATAAAAGCGTGTATAAAAATTTGTGCAAAAACATGTAAAAAACGTACATAAATTTTAAAAATAATAAAAGTTATATAACTTGTTACTTTTTGTCATTGTATGTAGCCATGATAAACGATCGTTACTCTAAAGGACTAACGGTGCAATGATAAACCTAACGACCGTTAGGTTAACCTGCTCCAGCAGGTGAATCAAGTCACCGCTACACACAATGGACGAATTTAGCAAGTTTAGTGACACATTGGGAAAAAAAGAGAAAGCTACATACAATGGGAAAAAGTGACAAGTTGCATACATTTTTAGGTAATTTGCCCTTTATTTAATTTGAACTGATGAACAATACGAATACAACAAACTTTAAGGTTCAAAGCTAAGAAATGACAACAAATGTTTGTTTCTCTAAGGGCCATTGTACGAATACCCCCTAATACGATGCTAGGAGAGGAGAACAAGATAAAATGAAAATAAATGAACGGTAAGTGACTAATCTACTCGGAAATATGCTCTCCAATGCATGTTGTATGCTTATATTAAAGGTAGGGCTAAATGAGTAATTAGTGACCAACGGTATTTTAGTCTAAGAAAAATATAAGGAAAATATAGGCTTTGCTTCAAAATTATGAGTTGGCCATAGCATACCCTACCACACACACAACTCCGTCCTGCCGAGGGGTGCGTTTACCCCTTAGGATAGGCATTTTTCCGAGTCAAAATAGCTATATATTCGACAGAATGGTATTTATGTGGATGAAAGTGAACTGATAATTTGAGGCTGAGTATGTCGTCTTGCATTGGTTGTGCTTTTTTATTTAACAGCACAATGTTTCCGTCAAAGAAGCTCAACTTCAAATTTCAAGCAACAATATTTAATTTATCAAACAGTGAAAAGTTACATATCCCATGAGAAGCCCACATAAATGTTCCAATGGCCCATAAATTAGCTTAGAGAAATGATACATGGACCTAAAAATAGACCTAATTGTGGACCTAAAAACATGTGGCATGATCCTGATGGCTGCAGACAGAGACCCACTTATTTAACAACCCATCAGGATCATGCCACATGTGTTTAGGTCCACTTTTAAGTCTATTTTTAGGCCTATGTATCATTTCTCATTAGCTTATTTTCATAGTCTATGAGTTTATTTATGTTTGAAATAACAAATTAATAAGTTCAAAAGCTTCTGAGTTTATCAACTTAAAAAAAATAGATTTAAATAAGTCATAACTTATAACCCCTGAAAGACGAAGTTCTACACCTCTCTCTCTCTCTCTTTTTTTTTTTTTTTTTTTTTTTTTTTTTTTTTTTTTTTTTTTTTTTTTTTTTTTTTTTTTTTTTTTTTTTATATTCAAATTAAGCCAATAAGCTAGAAAACGTTAGACTATTGTGGGTCAACAGTCAAGACTGGTCCATGCAGGTTTCGAAAGCATTGTTTATTCTAATGTCGTTTTCATATCTACTTTTTCATTATTAGTTAATAACTTAATATGATATATGTATCTTATCGGGTAACGTTATCATCCACCACAAGTTATTGGACCATTAACAATATATTTTTAGTGCACTTGCTTTACTGATTTAGGCCAATAGCAACATCAACATCTTTTTGCAAAAGTAATGATGTTTTGGAAACCAAATTATGGTTAAATATTGTTAAGCTAGTTAAACTGAGTGAAACTTGCTTAAGAAAATGATTCACATGTCATAGATAATTTTTTAAAGCATGTAAGAATGATGATTCTATGCAATAAAACAAACATATGGTCGAAAATAGCATCGAGAATGTACAGTCTCATATTAAGTTTCGCGTATTAAGTAATCAAGGACGGCGTCAATTTGGCTATAGATATTCCAACTAAAGTGAGGTCGATATCAAACTAAGAGCGGACGGAACACCACTCGTGGGGTTGTGTCCATCAACAACGAATCGAACAATCTGATAATAGATGATGACACTTTAGTTCTGATAAGAATTGGGCATCTTAAGACGGTAAACTACCAAATACTGATACAATGTGAATGAAAACTAAACTACCTATATATAGAAAATTGTGATGAAATACTAAAGGGCTCGTGTTTCAATGGTACTCTATAGTGTGTGTCTGTGTGAGAAGCTCCTTAACCAAATGGTTGTGGGTTCAACTCCTGCTTAGGACATGTAAGCTAGATTGTGATGAAATGGCGGTTGATCAAGCATGACGATTATATGTCGAGAATGAGTCGTGGTCTCCTAAACCAAATGAAAATCAAGTCCTACAACTTTACTGAAACCTTGAAAGAGGGTGTAGAGGCGACAAGTGAGTGAGCTGGTAGACTGGTAGTTAATGAGAAAAGCTTGATATAACGAGTTTTTACTAATAGAACTTTTTGCACTACCACAAGCTTAATAAGCTTCAAGTTGTATTCTTTTATTCATTCTTGCCAAAAAAANATCAACGGTGGTCCAACTTGCCGAAAATACCCAAAACTCGCCGTAAACGTTTTAGTAACTCATAGTCGCTGTTTATATCTATTACAAGTTGTTTTTAAGAATAATTTTGTGGAAAATACCTAAAACTTGGATGAAATACCTAAAACTTGTCGAAAATGTCAGTCCGATTAATTATCAATTAATCTCGCATGGACCAATTACAAGCTATAAAAGAGCCGACCGCCCGACTACTAATTCGCGATTTTTACACCCTTGCTTTTATTTAATCTCATTTGCCTTTTTTGCTAATCAAAAATTCAAAATAAACATAAATTTAAACGGAAAGCAATTAAAGCATTAAATGTTGAGAACATAGGTACCTCCATATGGACTTTTAATAGCCCATAGTATGAGAAAAGTCAAAGAAATGAAAGAAGAAGAAAAAAGTCAACATGCAATATAATTGACTTTGTTATAGATTTGGCTGAGGATTTGGTAAACAAGTAACCAGCCGACCCGACCCTGTTCAGTTTTGAAGGAGTCAAACCTAATCATCCGTTGACCAAATGCTTTTGTCACCACATTTTAGACTGGGTCGTTTTTAGTACATTTGTTCCTTTACTATGTCAACTCGTCTTGCCATAAATGCATTTGCATATCAACCAACACAAAATTCAACACACTTACCGTTTTTTTTTTTTGGAATACATGCAATTATGCAAACACATCCTTATATATTGTACGCACTCTTGCAAGTTGCAACATAAGTGACACATGCATGTGTTAAAATATCCTTTAACACTACACTATGCATAATAATTGAGTCCATATATTATTTTTATGCTTACAAACAATCTAGGCGGTTAACCAATGTAATGTTAGTATTGTAATGAAAGTTTCAGTTTATTTATTGTAGTTTAACATGTAACCATGATTTTACGTCGTTGACAGTGTTTAAAAGAATTTCAACGATCTTAGTTTTTTAAACTTTACCTTGTGCATAATACCGCACATCACCATTACAGACATACAGTTGCTACTAGATTTTATTGAAGCTAGATTGTTCGGAGTTTTAAACCAAATTCTTCTCATTCTCTTCTTGCATTACTATTTTTGTTTATTTCTTTTGCGCGTTTTTTATTTCATTCAAGTTTCCATTCTCCTATGAATAATGCTAGTATTAATTTCTAAAAGGTTGTACAATTGAATGACTTACTTTTATGATTTTGAAACATATATATTAAACTCATTTTGTTCACATCGTATCTACATTTACAAGTTGAATGGATCAAATCAAGAATTTAATATAGGTCATGGTTAAGAAAATAATATGTAGAGGCTATAACAAGCAATCGATCTACATTAGTCATTGTGTCCTAATCGTTAAAACGATGTTTTTCTTTGTATCTCTTACTTTATATGATTATAAACAAAGGAACTCAAACTCTAATTTATACAAAGACGAATTATATAATAAACGTAATTAACTTACGAGTAATATTTAATCAACCTATCTAAATATTTTTTTTCTCGCTCAACGATATCCGGTTTCTTTATCTTTCAATTTAAGAACTGTTCTCTGATGATGATGCTCATGTAAGAATAAAGGTATGCATGGCTCTTAGGAAACATGATGTTAGGTCAGGTCATTAGGTTGACATCATCATAAATAAGGTACATAAACTTTTAGAAATGGATGATAACACTAATAGGACATATGTCCTTGATTATATACTTATTGACCTCCACTATGTGGAAGAACAAAGGTTGAACTTGTTCCACAAGTTTGCCACTCTGCAAACAGAACTCAGTGACTGCCGAAATAAACTACCCGACCTTAAAAATGCCAAAAAAAAAAAATCATTGTATGACTCTCCAAATTAGAAACAACAAACTGATGTTGTCAAATCAAGAACTCAGAGACAAAGTCTCAAAGTTAGAGAGTATTACCAACAAATGGACAAATAGTTCTAATCAGTTGGTCAAATGCATCAGTGAACAAATTCCTGGCAAGGCCAAGAAAGGTCTAGGAAGTGACTCTCGGAGAAAAGACAACAAAACTTCATTAAGAATATCGCCTATTCTGGTGTTTATCATTGGTGGTATACAATCAGATGAAGTAAAGTTTGTGAAATCCTCTGATGAGGAAAAGAAAGGGGAAGGTACTTTATATGATTGGGTCGAAGGTAGACGCATCTCTGTTAAAATGCCTAACTTTGACACATGAAGAATCCTAAGTCCGACTTACCAATTCCCCGAGACCTCTCACTCTGAGAATACAGTCGATGAACTCTCTGATCATGAATCAGAGAGTGCTGAACCTCTACCAGGCCTACCAAAATTCAGAGGTGCTGATCCAAAAGGTACATCAGACGGATCTGACAAAGCTAAAAGCAATGGCCAAACCTCATCAGCCTCTAACAAAGCTGTAAAGGTACCTGATAAGAGAATTCTCAAAAGACCAAATCAGAAGAAAACCTCTGACAATTGCTAAACCAACACATGAACCTAAAAAGGTCATAGCCATCCCTGAGGAAACCTTGTTGACCTTAGTCAAAGAAGTACAAGAGTTGAAAGAACAAGTCAAACCTTTGTCTGTTTGTTCCACCTTTCAATCCCAGTCTGGTAGCTCAACCCCTTTTAAACCCAATCAGAGAATTAAATTTCCTCATTGCATACACAATGGATATAAATCAACTCTCAGAGGACTGTTATAACAATCCTATGTGTAAGAATTATTTCTTTATTATGAAGTTATTACGAATTTATGAGAAATTCAATTATTAATTAA
>LBNU01013573.1:430052-440172 GCA_014162995.1 Artemisia annua
TCTTTAATAATTAAGCTTCAGATAGCTGATGAACAATGTTACTGAAGGCAGTCACTACTTGTTACAATACAACACTGCAAAATTTCAGATAAGGACCAACCAAATCCGTTTACTTAACTCTTTAAAAGTATGGTTTAATAATTTAATATAAATACAATTTACAAAATTTTGGCCGATTCAATACGCATATCCAAACCATTAAATTTACATGTAATAGTGTTCAAGAATTCAAAGTGAATTTATACAGGAAACCTTGCCTTGTCTGCAGCTGCATCACGGTTCTGCACCATATCGACATAGAAAATAAGCAACGGGAACAATTTTAAACATATGGGATGTTAATGATCTGATGGTTTCATTTGACCATTACCAAGTACATAGTGGTGAATTTTTTTAATTATCATACATGGTATTGTTAATTACAAAAAGATCATTAGTATTCGGTTTTTATCAAGAGTCGCTCATTCTTGCATATGTTTATGCGTATAATGCATTAAAAGTACATGTTGGGCGAGTTGAACATGTTACACTTGTTTCCTTTTAATCTAATCCTTATAGTTCTGTCCATTTGACCCGTTAGAGATAAACATAAATACAACCTTACCCTTCAAGAGTAAATGGGTACACACATGATGAGAATCAATTATGATACTTTGATTGCTTTCTTGAATAAATACCAAGAAAGAAAACAAATTTTACTTTGTTAAAGTGAGAGATTCAAGACAAACTGTAGAATTAAGATCTAGAAAAAACAATGTGCCCCATGGTTTTTATCCAAAGTGGTCAATTCTTGCAAGCTTCATCTTTTGTATTTGTAAAATTATGTTAAAACTTGTTTACAAGAAAGTAATTTTATACTCGAGCAATCTGGATGATAAGGAGGTGACAAAACATGCAGGTCCATTTTTTGTTTTTTTTAGTCAATAGTTATGTATTGTGCTATGTATTAAAAATGACTACAGACACTGTATTATTAGAATAATAAGACAATATGTTTTTATTTTGAATGACAATAAGGCATTGAAACAAATTTACGACACTATAAGTATTTCAATCAATGTTACGCAACTTTTGACCCGTTTGACCCATTTTCACTCGTTTCATCTTTAGCCAAAAAAAACGATACATTTGATGTGTTATAAATTTCCATCCAAAAAGAAATACCAAAGAAACAAATTTCAGCTGCGTTAACGGTTTCACTAGTTTTAATTTTGCAGTTTAAAAGTTAAAATAATGTACATACCGATAGGGGTGTCAATGGCTACTACAGCTTCTGATTGTCAGTCATCCATGTTCTTCATGTATTCCTTTGATAATTTACTTTCCATTATCAGCTGCTGTTCTTTGATGAGTGAATACCCCGATTCAAGTAAAGCTTCCACTGTTTGCTGATCAATCATACACAAATTCGTGGTTAACTTTTGAACACATGATACAAACCACTTGAATACAAGTGACAAAATGTCTGCAGCGGTGCGTTGGTAAAGTTTAATTTTAGTAGGAGTCGGGTTTGCACGAAACACTTTTTGTCCAGAATTTTTAATCATTTAAAAATTAAAACTAATTTGTGTGTCATATCTTATTACAAATATTACATTAGTTTAGTAACGTCACATATAAAAAGTTAATAAGAAGTTTTATCCAACGAAAATGCAAACATAAAATATGGTTCGAAATCATTTTCTATACACGTTGATGCCAAGTGAATCTGGTAAAAAAATAAATAAATATATAAATAAATAAATAAATAAAATAAATAAAAAATAAAAAAATTCAAACATACCTCTGGAGGCACAAACACAGGGAGATTTTCATCTTTTTTTCGCCTGAGGAGTTTACTTCCAACAACTTCAGGACCACCGATATCATTGACCCACTATATAATACAATAAAAAGCATCAGCCAAATCGAAGATGCAGGGTATCCAAGTTTTTTCGCAATTTTGGTGTGTCTGATCGAACAACATAGCATAAAAAAACACTGGTCACGTTAAATACCTTCAAGATTGAGTTGTCATATGTTCGTGACCTAAGAGCTCCATAGAAGTCCAAGGCTGCAAGAAGATATAATATTCGGGTATGTTTTATAATGTACGGAAAATGAATATCAGAACAGATTCTACAGGTTAGTTTGCAAAGATGCATACACAAAAAATCTATGTTGAAGCATACTTATAGTTATAATGATATTTAATCCTATAAACTCACACAATTATTATCATAACCTGAAATTATCGAGATTCACGATGACGTGACAATGACAGCAACGATCTTTACATAGGAACTCTGGCTATCTACAACCCAGCAATAGAACTTAATCGTTGAGGAGGACATTTTACCCCCTTTACTCGGTTATAGGTTATTTGAGTTGCATTTCATTTATCATGGGTCAAATGAATGAAAAAACTTTGAAAATTTTATCAACAAGCAAATAGGTGAACCGATTTTTAATTAGCCCAGTCGTACTGACATTTTTACCCCTCTTACGGTTTGCTTAGAAAATCATACCATAATCTTTTGTAATCATATTTAAATATGTTAATTGTTCCTGAAACTCAAAAAAGAAAAAGCTCAACATAAAATTTCAACGGGTCAACCCAATCTGGCCTGTTTTGACAGTCAAATTTTTACCCATTTCACCTAACCTACTACGACCCATTGCTTTATAAATATAAATGTTGTCTTGGTTACATGAAACTATCCAAGGCAAATTATATATGCGTGTATGATTTAACTTCTATACTAGATTACAATATCAAAGCATGTAAAAGTGTCCAAGCATGAAAAGAAGAATGACGTATGAATGTAAAATATATTTCGGAATGATAAAAGTATGATGCAACATACATTCAAATAGCGGCAAAGATTGAGTAAAGAACATACCTTGATTAGGAAATTCTTTTACAATGCTTACAACATCATTCTTTGATAACCCATCCTTCTCATACATTCTGTGAACAATATTTATGATATCGTCGATGTTAGGCTGCCTGCTCCACAAACAATTCATTTAAGAGAACTCTTGAATAACTTAAATATTGCATAAAACAAATAATCTAGCTTCAATAAAAGTAAACCAACAAAGAGGTCGATACTAGTGAATGATAAAGGCATTTAAAAATTATGTATAAACTGGAGCATTTGGGCAGGTTGTAGAACAGGCCAAAACGACTAAGTATGGTTGAAATGTGCCAGGTCGGGTTTCGTTGAACCGAATTACTTTTTGTCCAGTTACATACTTTTATATAAATAGGTAACATGTCAAATATGATTACAGTTTTAATATTAATCTTAGTCCATTAACTAGATGATTGAAAAGGTTTTCGGCATCAAATACACTTTGGTAGACTTTCAACCCGTGCAACACATTTGACTGCCTTTTAAGCCAAATTTTGTTTATCTACCTGTTTAACCCGTTAGAGAGAAAACCCAACCCACATACCACCTCTGCATATTGTCATTGAAGTGTACAAATGCAACTAAATAATCAAAAACATAAAATTAAAAAAAAAAAAAAAAAAAAAAAAAAAAAAAAAAAAAAAAAAAAAAAAATCATATTTAGAGTCAACAGCATACTTGAAACTATGTTGAAAGGGAATTGAGCTAACCTACATGGTAATTCTAAACAGTAGAAAAGTGAGATGCACTAGTAAACAAACTTAAAGGTCATTCTAATATTATAATTAAATGCAAATAAACTTAAAGGTAATTCTAAACATTAGAAAAGTAAGACACACCAGTAAAACTTGTCCATCCGCCCATCACGAACCAATGGAGCATATAATGTTGAGAAATCATTTCCCGTAACAATGACAGGAACTCTATTTGTGATATCTGATTCTCGCCAGTCTTGTCCAATACTAACTCTTGTAGGATTATCAGACAAATTCATCAATGTACCAACAACTATTTGATTGTTGACAGTCATTTGAGTGTTCCCTGAATAAAACATAAACGAAAATAGCTTCATTAACGAAACCATAGCAACATACGCATCTGGCATTCAGGTTTACTAATTTCAACAATTAGAAAGTGTGGGGAGATGAATGAAATATTAATAATATTTTATTGATCAAATGGTGAGTACAAGAGTGAAATGGAAACTAACGTTAGCTCACCAAATCTACCAAGACCCGCATCAATATCATTAATAACCAAACAGCTCATTTTCCCCTGAAGAATCAAAAGAAAAGAGAGGATAAAGCATCTCGTAATGTGAAGAAAAGATACTTTAGGCTAGACGCTCTAAACTTATATTTGACAGATGGACAGACAGATGCTATCAAAGAGTTGAAGATTCAAACCTGATTTTGAACCACCTGAGATGCTGTACGATACCGATCACGTATCAGTCTTCCTGGTTCTCCTGTAGACAAGTAATAAACATGGAAGTTTATAAGGTACATGCGTTCTGTTATCAGAGCTTCTCTTGATAAAGCTGACCCATTTGCTTATGTAAAGATAATTTTGGGATATGATTTATCTCAAAACTGGCAAAGAATGAAATGGGTCAAATGGGTCAAACAGGTCGAGAATCGCCCTAAATGTATTAATAAATGCTTATGAATCTCTAAAATAGCTTCTTTAAGAAATTTAGACTGTTATTGTATTATACTGTAGTTTTTTGGCAAATCAACTTTGACAAGTTAGTTGATAAAAAACTACTATATAAAAACGGACAAAAGTATCCGCGGATAACTCAACACGACCCGAGCCGTTTCTACCCATCAACAACATTACCTCGTTTTGACCCAGACCCATTTTGATATGTTACCAAACTCTCACATACCTTTAACTACATCCCTTTGTTTAACAACGAGCACATCTATTTTACCTACATTCTTATTTTCATTCTTTTGAGCAAAAAATAAGTAAAAGAAGGCCCATTAAATTCAGTTAGTTCATATGTTCTACCATAAGATATATGGTTAGTAGTAGATCTAACAAAAATACACACACGGATAGAAAGCATTCGTAAAACCATCTTACCAGCTCTCTCAGATTCCAACTCTCCAGCAGACATGATTATGGGCAAAATTCCCATAGCCTGGAAGATTAGTTCAGTTTGAAATGTTTTTCCTTGCCCCTTTCCTCCCCATATCCCTGTTAAAAGAAAAGCAACGTTTATAAGAACTAGTAAATAAACCTGTTTTTACCTATTATGTGATTCTCACTTTTACAGTTCTTAGAAATATTTACCTAAAATCAAGGGAACGTTGGTATTTAGGATCTGAGCAAGATAATTTTTCACAATGTGGACCACTGCACGTTTTATTATTGCCAGAAACCATAGAAAGATTAGTTAGATAGCAGAATAGTTAAGCAACATTCAGAACTAAATGTTACTACTATGATTTCCGAGCAAGATGTTCAGCATCTTGAATATGACTAGATCAACCGAACTTACCAACTTTATCCTGTAAAATGAAAAAATGTAGTAAAATGTTAACCATAAATAAGCAAAGCACATTTTTACTGTTTCAGCATATAATGAAAAGGAGATCCTATAAAACTGACTCATACCATGAAAAGGGGTGCGATGTAATAATCCCCCTGGAGGTACTCAAACGACCTGGTTACTTTTTGACGATAATCAAACACAATATCAGCTGCAGTGCAATAAAAGACAAAATATTAATACCCTTAACCTCAAATTCCGTGTAGATGCATAGCAAACTAACCGTAAGTTAGATACATTTTCGGAGGGCTAATTGTCAAAAAATGTATCATACTTGTCACCGTTTGTAGTTGTGTATACCATTGTTCGAATCCGGTTATTTCGTGCACATCTTTTCAAATTTTGATTATTCTGTGTATCGATTCCTAAAAATACTAGATTCGATACACAAAACAATCAAATTTGAAAAGATGTGCACGAAATAATCAGATTCGAACAGTGGTACACACAACTACAAAAAGTGGCAACTGGCAAGTAAGAATTAGCCCCATTTTCGGACCATTATCCCTATTTGTTAATTAACGTTTCTTTTTCTTTACACCTATCCAGTAATTACTTGTTTACGCTATGACATTCAGCCAACCGTAACTAACAGAAGCATGCTACATTTTGTTTTTCTTTTATTTATGTTTTTTTTTTCTTGGGTGACCATGGTTGCCCATGTTATGGCCGACTAATCCACAAGGTTTGAACCCATCCAAACCAGGTAAATCCTTCCCTTTTTCCACTGTTATGCTAGGGAATTGAACACACATTTTCCTGCATTATTACGAAAACAAATAACGAAAACTGATAAAACATAAAAAAACAAATGACATACAATCCTTTCCGAGGAAATCGCCAACAAACAAATCATCAATAACACCAGNAAAAAAAAAAAAAAAAAAAAAAAAGACTTGGGCTTCTTGAAAAAATGGCCTGGGTTCAATCCCAACTTTTGACTAATTAGGTCAATGAGAACATGTGATCATTACTTAGGGCCGGGTTTTTAGGGAAGGGTCCGGTTAGCATCAAAAGATGCATGAGATCAGGGTGTTCTCACCGATTTACACCTTTTGGAGAAATTCTTTTTACTTTTTATGTCTGAAAATATATAAACATATTTTTTTCATTTCTTCTTTTTTCTTGCATGAGGTTATGGGGTTTTTTGAACATTTTGAAAGATTTAAAGGTAACCAATCTATTACCAATTGAGTTGTTTTACGATGTTCATCTAGTAAGATAAAAAGTTGCTTATGGACTAATTAAGACGGTAAAGGTTGATTCTCATAATCAAATTGCTTATATATTTACAAAAGCACTTAGGTTTTTCTCAGCATAGCTTTTTTATATAAAAAACTTACTTTGATTAAATTGTTTGCAATATAAGTTTGAGGAGGGATGCATGTTAAAAGCATGTATAAGGTGTTGTTTGTTTATCATCAAGAGGCTCTTAACAGCCTCTTAATCTCAACCGTTCAGACGTGGTCAGACTTTTTGGTCGTTCAGACCGTTTTTTTTTTTCTCGTTCAGACGCATTCAGAGGCAGTAAAATCTTAATGGTCTAGACTTGAGAGGGGTGTCTAAATGCCTCTTGTTGCCTCTTGCTGACACAAAAAAAACAACAAAAAAATTAGTACGAGCAAGCAAATGTGCGGTTCAAACATGATTTTTTTCCCGTTCAGGTGCGGTCAGATTCAGACATTTACGCCTCAGATTCAAATTCAGATGTGCGATTCAGATTCAGAGCCTCTTAAAAAACAAACACCACCTAAGTTTACAAACTTAAAGCACTCACAATGCAAAAAGTCTTTAATGCATTTAATGATTAATGAATATCACATTTATTGAATAAGACTTTGAGGAAAGACTTGAAGTTTATCAAGTCTTTCTAAAAAGCTTTCAATGCAATGAGGAAGAGAGGGAAAAAAAAAAAAAAAAAAAAAAAAAAAAAAAAAAAAAAAAAAAAAAAAATATACCTTCATTTACTCACCACAACAACAAACCAATACAACCCCTTCCTAACGCCCAAATCGGACCATGGGCATCCATTCCATCTAGTTTGACGAAGACATCGATGAAATATGAAGAAGAAGAAGTTTCCAACCCCAAACTGACAAAAAAATCGAGATCAAAAGACCGAGTGTCGAAGAAGCCAAAGTCCAATATCAAAGAACGAAGTACGAAAAAACCAACAAGACAAAAGACAAAGATGAAGATTGTGGTCTCGTCCTGGACAACCTCGCCACTTTTTTGGAGGCCAAGACAAGGAGATATCTTTGGCGGAAGTGTTTACAGTTCAAGTTCCGAGATCCAGAAAGTAGGTGGGATAACAAAAAGAGATATAGTTTTGGTACAAAGTGCTCGACGCATACCAACAAGAAGCCACAGAGGTAAGAGTATACTATACGTCCAAAACACGTTGACTGGGAAAGTGGATTCCAATGAACAAAGACGGCAAGAAATTTAATTCGTGTATGATTGAAACGACGTTATGAATGGAAGAATGATAAAGATTTTATAAGCGCGTTGCCACATATTGTTTAAAAAGCAACTTATGACTTTAAGACACTTGAACGCTTGAGGACTTTTTTGAAAGAACAACGCACCAAGTGGAAAAAATCCCAACCTCGACTTTTGGCAAGACGTAAACCCGTCTTCGTGCTTACGAACGAGGAGCCCAAGCATTTTGGACAAGACGCCGTTGCCACGGCAGACGACACTGTACCGGGTTTTAAAAGTTAACGTTCGTCAAACCTGATCGCTAGTTCCAGTTCCAACCGGCGAATGTTTCAAAAATGTACTACAACAATAACGAGCTATGACCACAAGGCAAAAATGGATGTTCTGCGAACGAGAGTCATCGCGAGAAGTACTTTTTGAATCTCAAAAAGATTCCGAAGGAGATGGCAGTGCTAGCAAATAGATACAAGCAAGATGGATCGATCAACTGCGGCGGTCGTGAAATCACAACAAGCTCGAATCCGCGCAAAGTATCATACCAACGATAACTTTTATTCTATGTATGTACTAGGTTTTTAATTTTAAATGCAACTTTATTATTTATTTATTTATTTTTTTAAAATGTATGTGTGTTTTTTTAATTAATGGAATTTATTTTAGTTAATATTGTGTATATTCATTTCAGCAAAAAAAAAAAATAAAAACAAAAAAAAAAAAAAAAAAAAAAAAACGGCCGGACCGGCACTCGACATTTTCTGGTGGCCAACGGTTACAGCCAGAATGTAATCAGTGCTGTCAGTATTTTTCGGTGCCCCCTTGAGAATTTTTGCTCTGACATGGCAGGCACTTTTGTGCATCAGGCACGAGCCTGTACGGCCCACCAAAGGTTAGCCCAAGATCTAAGTTCAAAAATTACAGTTCAATTTTCTTTTTAACATGTTTAAAATATGTCGCATTTTTCTAATCTAAAATAAGGAATTCAGTGAAAAAAAATTTCATGAGTGGCTGAAATATTAATTTGTCTTAACTTATTAAACTTTGTTGATCTTCGAAACAGAAAAGTTAATATTGATAAGTCAAGAAAGATTATCTTCAAACGGTGCAATTCCAATACATACATAAAAAAATAGATCGTCCTGACACAGAATGCAGCGGTTCGATACTTAATGTATGAATTTTGTACCAATTACTATAGGTCCGCTTATATGTGTTCAGCTAATTGGTAACTGGTGTCAGTTTTGTTAAAAGTACGTAACAATTTTTAGTCTTAACGAATTCATGCCGAGTTAACGATCTGATCTGTGATTTTTTTTTTTTTTTTTTTTTTTTATAATAATTTGGACATCAAGTTATCCGATTACTTTGTTGTCATATGTTCACCATTTCATTATTTGCATCTCGTTAATCCCCATCTCACGTTAAAGCAACGTCTGTTGGCAATTTTCTTTTCATATCAACGCCCCCTTTTTTCTTTTCCTAACACTGGAAGAGGCAAACCGAAAAACGTTTAAACACAGTATCTTACAAAATTATATTATATATAAAAAAAAAAAAAAATTTAAATTATCATATATTAATATATTTTAGATCATGTAAGTTGAAAGGTTGAAAGGTTTGACCTTATTAGTCATCTTTTTTTTTTGTAAATTTGTATAAACCACTCATTTCTATTGTGGTTGAGAGACATTGTACATTTAATTAGTTCCTATTTTTTGTTCAATCTCCATTCAGGTGAAGTGAACTTTTTCATTAGAGGTATTTTGTTCAAGCTTTTTTTCTGTCTTCAAGTCTTGTTTCATTTATTTATATTTATTTATCATTTTATGATGTAAACATTTAATTTAACAATATATTTTTGACTTATAGTTATACGGATTTTGTAATCTTATACATAATCTCTGTTGGTTAGTCTTTTATTATGTTCCATAATATCTAAAATGGGCATAACATCTTTCTAAACAAGCTGAACTATCTTATATTGTTTCCATTTACACCGCCGTGTGGGGGACACGGGCTTATGAGCTATTTACAATAACTATAGTCTGTTTACTACTCGTACATATTGATAAAACTCAGAACATTGATAATGTTGCGTGTTACTCATATATTATACTTCAGATATTAAACTAACATTCATTTTATTTAAATTAAAGGCAAGTATGATAACACACTCCCAGCGCTCGCCACTACAGAAATTAATAAATTGCAATTTGTATATTAT